>JAABNY020000045.1:16141947-16152883 GCA_015164015.2 Brevimyrus niger | reverse complement strand
CCACACCCACATCTACCCCTCGAACCCCCAGCTTCCCCCGTGTCCCCGTGAGGATGCACTAGACTGTATCAATAAACACCGTTGGGACTTTAATACCAGGCTGTGGCATTTGAGCCGCTCCTGTTTACAAAAGCTTGAGGTGTTCAGACCACCGGAACGTGGTCAAGCATTTCACATTTATAAAAAAAAAAAAACAAAAAAAAAAACTGCAATTCATGCCAGCGATGATGGGCAGCCGCCACAGAGCAGGCACAGCGTTTGTGCATGACCCGTGCAGCGGATGGGGCGAATTATGCGGCTTTTAAACAGAGGGGGAGAAATCCATTTGCAAAACAGATGTTATTGTCTGCGGCCTCCTGGACAAATTTGATGCCATTTATTCAGGCGAGCTTCCTCTGTCAGACGCGAGAGCAGAAACAGAAGAACAAGCTCTAAAATGGCAAGGGCTGATATTTATTTCCGTACACAAAGAAAATTACCATGCGTATCGTCACACAGAGAAAATGAAAGGAACAGTATCTCTTTATTGGCCTTGCTCTTGATGCTTTTTGTTTCTGTCTGTATATAATAGCACTCTATGAAGACTTTAAATGTTAGAAAAAGTCTTTTGTAGACGTTCCGGAGCTCCCTACACGTTTATGGTTTGTTTCTCGTTCGTGTTCCGTTCCTGCTGCCCCCTGGCGGCCAGCGCTAGTCCCCCGAGGTGTTGATGACGTGGAACAGCGTGATGTTGTACAGAACCTGGTGCCCGTTGTTCCAGGTGTAGAGAACCCGCTCGCGCGGGTTGTAGTCCAGCATGGAGATGTGGGAGTACTGGTTGTGGAAGGGGATGTCAGTATACTCGTAGGTGGAGGAGTTGGTGTAGTAGGCGAAGTAGATCTTGGCGCCGGCCAGGTGGGAGTTGGTGACGTAGAGGGTGCCGCAGATCATGAAGGCCTCGCCGGCGCTGCGCTTGGGGAACCCCGTGTCCCAGCTCCGGAGAACCTCCAAGCTCTGGGGCTCCAGGCGGCTGATGACGATGTTGCCCGCGTTGGGGATGGTGGTGTACACGGCCCACAGGCCGCCCTCGTCCGCCATCAGGTCGATGTCCGAGGAGCCGCCCCAGGAGTACGGGAAGGTGTTGTTGTACCCGGCGCCGCCCAAGCTCCGCTGGACCAGCACGCTGCGCGAGCGGAAGTGGTACTTGATGATGATGTTGCTCTGGTACTTGTTGTAGTACAGTGAGCCGTTGTAGACCACGTGGCCCGTTCCCGCCCAGGGGTGTGGCAGGAGGTGCTGGACGAAGTTCTGGCCCTTGATGAAGTCGCTGAGTGAGCGGTACTCCAGTACACGGCGACCCTTGTAGTAGCCATCCATAGACCATACCTGGGAGACAGAAGGAACGTCTCATATCGCCTCATAGAAAAGAGCTATAATGGGCATTGGTTGGGGGCAAATGTGTCTATTCAAACCTCACAATGATGTGGTTTGAACTTGAATCCAGTGGGTGTAGAATTTATGTCACTTCTGGCTGTATTGGTGCGGTTTCCCTCTAAGTAACTGAGATTCTCTCGCGCGGTTCAAGGGCACGTGGTTGCGGTGAATCCATCCCCCTATTTTTTTTTGCTTGTCCCAGAACACACAAGGTGCAGGGTAACGGTACACTCTAGATGGGACATTAGTGCATTCGAAAGCAAACACAATCATTCATTGTGTCACTTACCCCAGAGCAACACATTTGCCCGCTTATATGAGCTGAAAGTCTTTGGGTTGTGAGTGGAAGCCAAATTAAAAAAAAAAAAAGGTCTGAGAACCCATTCATGATTCCACAGTAAGCGCCTAGAGGAAAAGCCCACGTGACACCATAACCTGCTGAGCCTCTATACCGCCCCCTTCGCGGATAATGTTCCTATTAAATAAAGTTTTGACTCACAACATAAGTCAGATGAATAAAGGTGAGGTGCAGGTCACAAATTGCCTGAATGGAAATGTAAATTGCCGTCTCGGAAACTGTAAAAAGTAGACAATTACCGATAGAAAAATGGCCAGTATTTGGTAGTGGTCACGATTTAAAAAAAATAAAAAAATTTAGTAACTCTTGGGGGCTGCACAACCCAAGGTGGTCCTGTACTGACTGATGAGGGGCTTCCTGTAGCTCACTAACCTGCATGGCTTATTTCTCTTTGGTATAGTCACTGGTGAAGATAGCATCTTTAAAGATGCATCCATGTTGTCCGTCATGTGTGGTTCAGGCATGTAGCTGTACCCTTTCTTAGAAATAGTCCCACATTAAGCCACATTGCAGCCATCTTGCTGCCCCCTCCCTCCCATTAATGTAATCCTTGCCACCCCTCATTATTATTCCCTCCTACTCCTGCACTCCAGGCTCGTACATGCAGGGGTTCCTGGGAAATGGCACTCTAATGGGAAGACATGGAGTGGCAGACAGGCCATTACTGTGCCCGTCTCCTGGCACCTTTCCCCTTTAGGTACGCCACCCAGTAATTACTAAGATGATTGGGGGAAACTTTTGTCACAACAAGCTGTTAATTTCCGGGCTTACGAGGGGGTAATTAATCATTGTGGCGTCCTCTGACAGGACCGTTGTACACCTCTAATGAAGGGGGGATAAAGAGATGTTGGTTAAGGGAGGGGGCTGTTTAGGAGGTGAAGAGGGAGAAATACACACCTCCGACAAAACCTTCTGTACAATATTTATATAGGTCTTGTTTCTTTTAACAGAGACTTGGATATACATTTTTCGGTCACTGGTTGAGGGGACAAATAATGTAGAAGTACAGGCTTAGTTAATACATTGATTAATCAGTAACTCAGAGTTATTTAGGTATTGATGCCATGTTCATTAATCATTAATCAATAAAGATGTTTCATATATTCTATTTAGGGGTTATATTAATTAACTGTTAATTAGTTAATAATATATATATAACTGTTAATATAGTTCCTACATTTTTATTGTGCATATGACAAAATAAACTTTGAATCCTTTGGTTAATGGTGAACTAACACTTAATTAATGGTTAATTCATGCATTAAGTAAGCATGTGCTACTACATCGTGTTTGCTTGAGTAAAGTGTTACCTATTTTTTCCATAAAATAACATTAATGTTTTTTTTTCATTAGAGTTACAGTGCTAATACATAAAAAGCAGGCATGGGTTGGGGTAAAATGAAGAACAAACATCCTAGCAGGTGAAACGCTGTTGATTAAATGGGGCTCAGGTGCTTACCCTGCTGTCCGAGCTGGGGATCATCGTGTCAGTCATCCAGGAGCCAAACCGGGACCCCGAGGCACGGATGGTAATTGGGTTACTCACGCCCGTCAGTTTTCCACAGCCTGTGGAATGGAGAGTCGGACATACGGCTAATTCCACAAAGCCACCCGGCTCAAACTCAGCTTTTATAATGATAAATGAGCGTTGAGAGGTTTCATATTGGTAAATAAGCAGTTTTGAGTTCTTTGTCTCATAGAAATGAGCCCCAAGCTCATTACACACGAGTCACAATTCAAGATATGAGGGAGAGTGAGCTAGGTGTAGGTTTGCTGACCTTAGTAGAGCTCAAAGCAAGCTTCTGAACTAAATGATTACAACACAGTGATTAGTGCAAAAGTTCCTGCAATGACACTTAAGGAGAGATGTTCCGAGAAACACCCCGCGGGTCCCCTGAATGTAAAGCTTTTGTTAAAATAGAACAGAACTCTGTTTTCGCTGATCCCAAAAGGCAGCCTTCTGCAGACTCCAAAGGCGCATTTGAAAGGGTTATTAATTAATAGTGAAATTGCACCAACATCAGAGGTTACTGATGCTGTTTTATCTCCCTCTGATGCCCGAATCAACAAACTAAACCAAGTAGCAGGCGTACAGGCTATGTTAATGGTACCTTCAGCTATGTAAATTATAAGTAAATGAAGAATCACTTTGGACCCAAGCAGGTTGTTAACCCAGGTAATATAAAAATATCTGTAGAATGGACTTAGATTATTATCTTAGATATTCTGACTTAGATTATTCTGAACTGCAGACATTAGACATTATAGGACCAGAGAAAAACATTTACAGTGCCTATCGACCTTAAGAGCTCTTTCCCCTGAGTCATTCTCCTTGTTCTGTTGCTCTTGACATTGTTAAAAATGAAATATCTAGGAGGGACGGCTCTTTTCACAAGAGCTCCAAAAGGCCTCCACCTTCCATTGATCCTTCATAATTTTTTAATGGTTTATCGACTCCCGTCATTTACATAACACAGGGGTCTTATTAAAGCCTTGTGGGCGACACGTTGTCCTGTACTTTCTTTCGTAGCCATGAAACATCTACATCCATCTGCCCCCGTCAAGGGCCAGATTAATTTCATTTTCACATTATGAATCCAACAATACATACATGCGGCAGCCACTTTTTTAAAGCACCTCCCCCCCCCAACCCAGACTAACAGCCTCAACAATCAATTTTAACAATCAGTAATAATAGTAAGGCAATCGGATGTGTGTCCGCCAGAGCACGCCAATCTGATCCTGCTGTATTTGGGCTAGGATCGAGGGCTGCATGTACCAGCCCCGTGAAGGGTTTTCACGCCTTAGCCCTTAAGCTGCCCGTGGACCGGAAATCCACCCCATAGCCAGCGGCCTGGGGTTCGAGGAGAGTCCTCCCGGAAATGAGTGGAAGTCGGCACAAAAGATACGGGGGGATGGCTTTGTGCTCGTCTTATTTACTGGGGCCTTCCCGTGATGATTTTTACACTGTTCTTTTACACGGAGAATGAGCAATTCTCCTCGCTTTAATGTGTTCGGGGCGTGTAATTTCATTATCCGCTAAGTGAAAAGAAGTCGCAACGGTCATTACCGAGTTGCTCAGATGTGCAAGTAACTGCCTCTTCGCAAACAAATTCCCGCATTCGCACGGGCGTAGCTCACGGATGGAGTGTGTCATTCGTGCCGATTAGAGACCAGGCTTCAGAAGCCGTGGCCGGTCATCCTTGCTTGGCTTAACCACCTTAATTTATGGCTCCCCACTGGGGACCCTGCATGGTAATCCACGGCTGCCGAAGGCTCATTCTCATCACCCCACATTACTTATTTGTATTGCCTATCGTACCCAGTTTCTGCATGCAGGACTGCAGCCTGGTCTCCAGCAACAGCACCCGCTGTCGCAGCTCCTCATAGTCGTAGGCGCCCATCTCCTCCTGAATGGCCATCAGCACCAGCGTCAAGTTCCGCACCTCCTCTTTCAGCTGGACGATCATGCGTGCGTCCGCCTTGTACTGCTCCAGCACAGGCAGCAGGGGGAGCAGCTGAGTCACCTTGTCCTTCAGTTCCTGGAGCAGAGATACCAGAGCAGAAATAAGCATGAAACGGAACAATACCGTTCCCTGAGATCCCATACCATATGTCTAGCACTGCTAACACTGCCCCCTACAGGACGGGAGGTAAATTGTTCTCTCCTTACTTCCAGACTGTGGAGACAAAACAAATCCATCGTCCATGTAATTAATAGCTTATACTGGGTAACAGACGTTAACAACATGTTTCCTGATGAGTGAGTCACTGCTGTTCCTTCCCAAGTCTTAGTCACTATGTTCCAGTCATTTGGCTCAGCAATGTCTGTGTCATGATGCAGGTCTAGCTAGCATGTGCGCGCAAATGAGGAGTACCAGTAAGGAACACGAGCGGGGAAAGATGGATTCCACCTCCGCCAGAGTTATCGTAAATCTTCTGATGTAGCCACACTCGGCCCAACAGCAGGGGCCATAAATCTCATTTTCCTGTTTCGCAGAGCAGAAATCTCGACTCGTCAATCTCCCACCCGGCCGTCGCCGAGTTTGGGCGACCCACATTCATCAGTCATGCAGGGGAGGTGAGATACAACTCTTTCTGCATTTTTCTCTTTTTTTTTGGCGGTGGTGGCAGGGAGGGGTTGGGTGCAGTATTCTCGCTCCCTAATTGAAAAGAATTTCGGTGTAGAATGCGGGGAACCCAGGATGGGCTTTGCAGACACCTTAATGTTTACTGCTGCAGTGTGTCATGTGATTGGTCCGTCTATTCTAGCGGTGTGTCATGCGATTGGTCCGCCTATTCTGGCCCGTTTTATGGCCCCCGACTAATGACGGGAAAGACTACAATTCATCACTACAGACACTTCTCTCTCTGTATCATGTTTCTTTTAAAAACATACATTTATATTTATTTTTATAGTACTACTATGATAAAATGGAAAATATTACAATAAATTCCAGTGTATTTCTTCCCGTTCATTCATATGAACCTTAGTTCATGGAACAATGGATTCATGAAGACAAACAAATATATAGACATACAGGGCCACACACACGCGGGCAGACACAGCTCTCTCTCTCCTTCACACACACACACACACACGCGGGCAGACACAGCTCTCTCTCTCCTTCACACACACACACACACACACACGCGAGCAGACACAGATGTGTTAGAGGTAAGCCGGAACCAACATGACTGCCTGAATTATTAAACATATGTATGTGTGTCTGGTCATATATATATTACATAGTGGGTCCCAAGAATTTGTGAATGCAACAAAGCTAAAATAGCCAGAATTACTGTATTTAGTTTGGTTTTCTTATGGTTAGGGTTGGGTAGAGGTTATTGTTGTCATTATTGGAATTAGGGTTTTTCCCCTAGAAATGAATGTACGGTCCCCAAAAACGATAGGAATACAAACTGCTTAAATTACTCGGATGTTTCTCAACTAAATTTCAAATATGTCGTGTGATACATCCTGTGTGAAAGCCTTGGCAGAATATTGAATCCTGAAGTTTAACTGACCTTTAGAGTGTGAATAGCCCCCCATTGTCCCTGTCCTCACTGTCCTTCCCCTCCACCGCCATGGTGACCTGCCCCTTTCGGGGTATCCCGGGCTGATCGGGAGGGCACAGGACTGAGTTCTACAGGGCCGAGTGCCGGAGGGAGCCCAGCATTGATGAAATGCCGTTAGGGGAGCGGGGCATCGAGACGGAGCCGTCGGACCGCCCTCATCCGTCTCCCAGCTGAGCACCACCGCATCTCATTAACAAGATGGAGGGCTGGCCAAAGGCCCCCGGGGCCAACTAGGGCCGGCGGCACGGCAAGCGCGTGGAAGATGGCGCAAGGAGGATTCCGAGAGCCCCCACCTGCCAACGGCACATCAGGACATACAGGCCGAGGAAAAACAGACGTTTCCCCTGTACAGTCTGGGGGGGGGGGGTAAAAACAGCGCCCAGCTCATTGAGTCTCTGTGCTCCGATACACTCAGATCTGACCATGAAAACCGCACTGAATCCAAGCCAGCCTCAGCGGTGGGAAACAGACCAAACTGTCCATTATGCGTATATATTTTTATAAGTATGCATTGAATCTTCATCAAAGACAGTACAATCAGTACAGAAAGGACAAGTCGAGTGCGGTAACCCTAAGACACATCCTCACAGTCTTGACGTGAACGATTGCATAAACACTAAAGATGCCATAAACATATAAACAAAAAGCTATGTCCTGCGCCGCTGTGAGCGTTGATGAAATATGCTACCGTGATATTCAGCCGCTCAGCATTGTGCGTGCAGGAACATTATTTGTTACAGCGTTACTAGCCGTTTGTCCGCTAGAATATGGCTGAAATGGTTTGAGAGGGAAAATCATGGACTCGGAAAGTATTAGGCATGGACAGCGGAAGTACCTGAAAATTCTTGGGGTTGAGAGACCGAGGATTCTCTGAGGCCGTCTTCAGCTTGCCGTCTACCACCTTCATGAGTGACTCCATGTTCCTAACGTACTGCAGGTCCCTGTATGTTCTCAAATCCAGGACCTCCATCGACTGCGTGATGTTCTGGACCTGCAAATCAGGGCAGAATTAGCATTTTTTTTTTTTTTTTTAATTAAGTGCCAAATGGCCAGCAGGCGTAGACGGGTAGATGCAGGAAACGGGCATATGCGTGCTGCCCGCAGGTTCTTGACTTTATCTGCATTATCAGGAAACTGTCGGGAGAAAGAATGGAGGACAACGCAGAGACAAGGTTACGCTCGTCTTTTGTGACGCGCCGTAGCTGCCAAAGCTGTACGATCAGGTATTGTCAGAGGGCAAAAAGGAAATGGGGGGAAAACCCACCCTGGAGTGAATGGCTTCAGGTAACAGTCAGCATTTTCTTGGGACTTGTAATTAGAACTCATTAGCAGGGTGAATTGTGGGGGAAACTGCAGAATTGCGTGCCACTTTTGCCCCGATGATATCAGCCCTCCGCCTGCACGCATAAACAAATCGTCTTGAAGGTGGCCAGCGGGATCTGAGCCTCTCAGAATGTGGAGCTGTGGGACTCATGTGGGTGGCTTATCTTGGTAGATTAAAGCCCCCCCCCCCCCACCTTCCCAGACCAGCCTCCAGGTATATCTGCTTGTTCATAGGAGAACAGTGAAGCAGCAGAGGGCAAATGGGTGACCAGGAGAGGACAGAAGCCTAGTCTTCTGTTACACCGAGCCACCATCACGTCCCTGTTACACCAACCATCTGTCTCATCCCTGTTACATCGACTCTTCATCTGCTCCCTGTTACACTGAATCTCCTCTCCTCTGTGCCGCCGTCTCCTCTCTCCTCACATCCTGTCGCCCCTCTTTCACACTCCCTCCGTCTCCTCTCTGCCATACTGACCCTCTGTCTCCTCCCTGTCACAACGCCCGTCTCTGTGGACTTCTCCAGATCTATTGCCTACTTTTAATAAAGCCCTTAAATAATGTTTGAGTCAGACCGGAGCTGTCTCAGTCCACGCCCCAGGGGGACCTCTTTGTTCTTTCGTCTTAATGGTGCGCTAATTTTCTCAGCTCCTCAGTTTAGACCTTGGCCCGGAAACCGTTTTGAGGAGGCTGAAGAACGGCTCTTTGCGACAGATCAAACCAGGCGTCATCCCCGAATCGACGGACAGCTCCCATCCCCTTTGATCGTTTGGCTGAACGCGAGAACACGCGTGCCGGCAACAGGAAGAGGCGTGCGTCGTGCGCATCAAGGTAGCGGCGAGGCGACGACAGCTTGTTTGTGTGTGTGTGTGAGAATGTGTGTGTGTGAGAGAGAGAGAGAGTGAGTGAGAGAGAGAGAAAGAGAGAGAGAGGCATGTGTTGGTCTGCAGGTAGTGGCAGTGTGGCGACAGCTTGTGTGTGTGTTGGAGAAGGAGACGCTTGGCAGGTCAGTTTCGTCATTGGGGTGTTTTATTTTCGGAAGCACAATTATTCCCTTCGCCGCACCACAGCCGGGGGGGGGGGGGGGCACATACAAGCAAACAAACGACAAGGTCTTCCCTCGTACCGTACAGAGTGCGACGGAAGCAACATCACACGCGTGACGCTCGTATGTCAGTGGTCTGCTGCAGGCGTGGCGTGAGGCAGCAGCCGATTATCTGGATCTGTGTCAGTCTGTTCAAGGTTCATGATTTATTGAAAAATATTCCTGGGAGACGGGATTTGACATGGATGTGTTTGTGAGGAAGCGTTTCGGATATTCATATATGCGCTCATTTAAGTGGGTTTGAAGGTTGCCGCTTAGCGAGGATGTTTGCCGTGGATCTCCGAGGCCTGGACACCCCTAGGAGATCTGACCTTTCCCCCGATCCTCAGACCTCCGAGGGCGGCTGCAGCGTGCCGTGATCTCAAGGTGATCTTAGACGGATTTTCGCCATAAGGTTTCTTTTTTTTCTCCACAGGTTTGTACCAAAGAATGCAGAGGCCTAAAAACACTAATAACACCTCCCCCCCCCCCCCAGGTCCACCTCCCATTGCGGCACGATAGAAAGCATCTTATCAGATTACATTTGCATATCATATCCCCATCCCAAGGCTCTCTGTGCCAGATTCAAACTTCTTGGTGTGTTTACCTGTACCTGTGTGTGTGTGTGTCTGTGTGTGTGTGTGTGTGAGAGAGAGAAAGAGAGAGAGAGAGAGAGAGAGAGAGAGAGAGCTAGTGGCTGGAAAGGGGTGTCTGCTCTTGTTATTGATTTGTAATTATTTTAAACTTGTACCATTTATTTTATTCATTCTCCGTCATTTTGTTATTTTATTATCTCTCTTCTAATGGCTGCATCTGACAGGCTGCCACGCAGACCCCGTGAGCCCATTTCTCTCTCTATATTTAGGCCCTGGCCTCCTTTCCAAGTGCCGACAGCTTCCTCCGGATCTGTAACCCCTCTCTGGCCGCCGGCTCCGGCCCGGCTCCCGCTCACCTTCTCCATCAGCTGCCGCAGCTGCTTGCTCCGCGGGTCTCGGTTGCACATGTTCTGGGCCGGCGCCACCACGGTGCAGATGCACTTCCCGTCGGCGTCCTGGGCTGAGCTGTGGATCTGCCAGCCCTCCTCCGGGCTTGGGAACAGGGCCTGCGGGAGAGAGCGACGCCCGGGCCAGTGAGAACCCACGAGGGAGGGGGCGTAAAATCAAAGTAAAAGGTTCCTAGTCAGCCTGATTGGATGGAGCTCCAGGGCACAACGGCAGAACCCACGCAGGTATAGATCCGGGCCCCGCCTGGGCTGACTGGCACGGGTGCAGGGCAGCTTGGCACAGGAGAGCCCAGCCCGCGGGGAGGCCGGGAGGAGCAGAACACGCCAAAGAGCACGACCACGACCTGCCGCCGCCGCGTGCCGCCGGCGGCTCACCCGACACCTGGGCCTTTTGTTATCGGCGCGGCTAAACCCAGAGACGGTGCCAGGATCCCGGCGGCATGGAAACGGGCTGCATCCAGTGCCCAGTGAGCAAAGCAGCTCCACTGGAGAATGGCGGCGGGCGCCGGGAGCCCGGGAGGCGGCGTGAATGGCACACGGACGGAGGGCGAGCGGCTAATTATTGCAAAATTCATGACTATCACTGCAGAGGCATCCATGCGCTCAGGGATTAATGAAAAGGCCTTGGAAGGGGTTTGCGAGTGGTGGTGGTGGAGGGGGTGGGCAGAGGGATGCA
>JAABNY020000045.1:16109023-16127576 GCA_015164015.2 Brevimyrus niger | reverse complement strand
ATAGATAGATAGATAGATAGATAGATAGATAGATAGATAGATAGATAGATAGATAGATAGATAGATAGATAGACAAACAGACAGATCGATATATATAGATAGATGGATAGACAGACAGACTGATAGATATATAGATAGATGGATAGACAGACAGACAGACAGACAGACAGATAGATATAGAGATAGATGGATAGATAAGGTCCCTCTAGGCTGGTAACAGTTAACCACCAAGCCATGCTTGCAAATGGAAAGGAGGCTTGTAAATGGATTCTGTCTTTCAGGGGCGTAAGCTGCAGGGATCCCCAGTGGTCTGGACGTTTAAGGAATCATCGCCGTCTGCAGGCTCATTGGGCCAGGCCACGGACTGTGTCGTTCACCTCGGAGACAGCAGATGGCGACGTGCCTTAAGCAGGACCAACGAGCTTCAGTCTGACCAAGAGGCAGCGTCAGCTGGGATTTTTCTGCTGTTTGCAAAACTGGGCTTCGTCCGCTTTTCAGGCAGGGGTGTATAAAAGCTGATAGGCCCTCAGATTGTCTCCTCCCCCGTCATTCACTGATTCAAAACATACCATTGGCCCTTTTGTATGAATTATGTCCTATCTAATGCCCCACACCATAAAAAAAAAATCCTAGAATTGCCCCCATCTTTGGTGCAGATGGGGGCAATTTGGGTGCTTAACCTTCATGAGCAGCGCTGGAATATTCCCTGAGCAGAAAGAGAGCGGGAGGGATAAACGGGACCGTGAAGAGCAGACAAGCAAAAGGAACCATCAGAATGCCATTGTCACATTCAATCGATCTGTCAAAACGCATGAGGCGCGATCAGAAGTAGGACGACGCGTTTTTATTACGCGCAAAAACTTTTTTGTCACCCAAAGCAAAAACACTGACCTCCAACCATTGACAGTAAAGCCGAAAATAAAAAATATATCCGCGGGAATTTCCGCTGGAAAATGAAACGCCTATTTTAAGTGCTGTCGCCCGGACACTTCTGGTCCTGAGTAGGATACGGAGGCTGACATTTGTCGCAGGATGGATATATTTAGCCGGATCTTCTCCGGCACACTGAGGACTAAAACGCTCCTGCGTTCTGGAACAAACCGCCTCCTTCACGACCGCTGCCGTGAGACAGGGATGCTCTGTTACTGACGTCACCGGCATTAAATCTCAGGGGGACGTGTCCCCCGTACATTCCGTGATTATTCGTTTGGACCCCCCCCCCTCAACATAAAATATGAAATATTAGTTCACCCGGCGCTGTTTCTATTGCTCTGTGAAAGAACCCATTCGGCTTGATCGGTGTGAGAATACACATACGGCATCTAATTCATTAAAAAAAATCTGGGGGAGGGTCCCAAGACCCCCCGCCGGTGAGTCCCCCCCACATTCAAAATGCTTCTGACGCCCCCGAATGTACCAATATGCTATTCGATCTTTGTTATGAATCCTATAATCGTATCAGGTTTTAAATCATTGGCATTTATAGCCAAACATGTTTGGTAATACAAAGCAGGTTTATCAGTACCTGGACGACTTGTGGATTCATCAATCCATACCAGCATCCGTGAAAACCAACCAATGACAGGAGTCCGCAGCTCCTCCATCTCATTGGGTACTTTTTCTTTTTTTCATACTCCACCTATTGTTGACCTTCTTTTCCTAGGGGGTATCAGCTGAGTATTGATTTATAAATATTAACTCAGCGCGAATGTTGGACAATTGACAGTTTTTCGATCTATCAACACCAGCTCAGTGTTGATGCAGGGAAATCGGCTGAGTGTTGATCTAGCGACATCAGCTCAGTGTTAATACAATCAGATCGGTTGAATGTTGATTTAGAAACACCAGCTCGGAGTTGATGTAGGCCAGTTGGCCGGGTGTTGATCTAGGAACACCAGCTCAGTGTTGATGTAGGCAGATCGGCTCATTGTTGATGTAGGAACTCCAACTCAGTGTTCATCCAGGGTGATCAGCTTCATGTCAACCTTGGCATTGATAAAGGGGAAAGGTCCCAGTTTCACTTTTATAGATTAAAGTGACAGAAAGCAGAGTATAGCCTCCTCAGTGCAGAATATATCACTGAGCCATTTACCCTTAGCTTCATATATCCAAGTACATTTTATCCTGCACAAAGAATACTAAAGAATTGGAGATATGTTATTCCGAGTATTACAGAATATAGTCTGCTCTTTCCTTGCAGCGACCACATCTCTCTCTCTCTCTCAGAGATAACTTCTTTCTCCAGCAAAATACTGGAACATAATGTAGAATCAGATCCAAATTCGAACTGTCTCTGCACACACAATAGCCTCAAGATTACAATGTTGCTCATGATCTCCACTGGAGGGATCTGCTTCTCAACGTGAGAATATTCTCCGCTTCGTATAAATCTGGAACAGAACACGAGCTTTTACAGGAAAGCGGCTATCCGGGAAACATTCAGCTGCAAAAACAACAGAAAGGAACGTTTGCTTAAGGGATCTGCAGCTAAAATGATTTTAATTCATTCACTCGGTAGCATGCAAATTCAGATTAACTACCATCTACATGAACCATTTATTATCCTCACTGCGGAACAGGCTGCAATTCTTCCATTGGTCGGCAGGTGGCACTAAAGCTCTTCAGAACAGGAATGCAGTCTGGGGCTCAGGATGCTGTCGGGAATCTATGGTTTGGAATCAAAGAAAGATGTCAAGAACCTTGTTTTCAAACGGGCGGAACAACAGCTGTCTATCAAGACTCACCCCAGGGGCGGTCCATTCGGTTCTTCCAAGAGGGGTGGCTAGCAGGTAAAAGATCCACATGGAGCAGGATCTACTGCTGCGCTCCACCTGTCATCATGCTTCCACTCCTCCTTTCTGCCTAGTTAGTTAGCCCACCTCCGCCGGGCCCACCCAAATGGCCAGCCCCAAATCTATGTTCCCGCACGGAAGTAACATTTTATCACTTTGCAAACATTCGCATTCAACTGCAGTAACTGCAGCAAATATGACAGCTACTCAATAGCACAAGCACTGTTGCTTCCAGGTAATACAGAAATAATACATCAAATAATGCAGATTTTCTTTCATCTATAAATCCATCTCTGATAATTGCTCAGCTAAGTTAGTGGTGGTGATTTGGCACCACACCAGAGACAGCAGACCACTGTAAATAATAAATGGATACGTTTTATAATAAGAGTTCTGGACTAGCAACTGTGTGACAGCAGCACATGTCATTTTTCTGCCCTTAAGCGAGATTTGGCAATAGAGAGACTGGGGGGGGGGTAGGCTTGTAGCCTTGGGGCACTCCCCCACCCCCAAACTAAGTAACAAGAGGATGAGATGTCCAGGTCCATTAGATGGGGGACAGTAATGTCTTTAAAGGACAGACTGCTTTTGCTCAGATGTATGGGACCTGTCTCTGCCTTGTGTGTGTGTGTGTGGGGGGGGGGGGGGTTGCAGTCCTCAGGCCAATTCACCCCAATCCCCTTCCACCTCCTGCCCTTAGCCCCTCGCCTTCTTGCATTCATGAGCAATTCACCTGAGCAGCATCTAAGTTTTAAATACCGACACAAATTGCAATTATCACCAGCTGATGGTGCTGTAATTATTCTATGAATTAATTTGCCTTGTTATTTTTATTTTGTCAGGCACTCGGGGCGGACGGGCGGCGGCGCCCCCCTTGCCCGCGTGTAAGCGTGCCTGTCTCCCCAGGCCCCCAACTCTGAGCCTCTTTCTTATTTTAGGAATGCCGCGTATTCCTGTCAGAAGTCATTAACCGGACGGATGGTCACGGAGGTCCCCCCCCCCCCCTTCTGCGAAAATCAAGATCAAATCCCTGGCACTGCTTAGTCGGACACTGTTTCCATAGCAGCCATCTTAGCGGTTACAGTAACCAACAGTCTGCTGGGGGGGGGGTAAGAGGTTTGTCCATGGAGAATTACACATATTCTGTGTGTGTGTGTGTGTGCGCATCATGTTTATATTACATTGTGGGCACCAGATATTCTCCACAAGGATCTGTGAATGCAATCAAAAAACTAAAAATGCTTGAGTTTAAGGTTAGGCCTTAACCCCTGATCGTCATGTTGGGATTAAAGTTTTCCCCATATAAATGAATAAATGGCCCCCACAAAAATACAAGTACAGGTCTGCGTGTGTGTTTGTGTGTGTGTGTGTGAGAGAGAGACAGAGAGAGAGACAGACAGCAGACATACAGACAGACAGAGAGACAGAGACCAAGACAGATGGTGAAAAAGAGACGGAGAATTACAGACATACAGAGAAAGAATGAAACAGAGAGAGACAGACAAAAGAAGAAAGAAAGAAAGAAGCTAAAAGAGACAGAGAGGGGAAACCAGAAACAATGGGACTGAGAGAGAGAGACAGAAAGGAAAAGAGACAAAGAAGAAAAAGAAAGGGAGTAGAGGAAACAGACAAAAAGACACGCGAAGAGAGACTAAAAAAGAGAGACAGGGAAAGATGAGAGACACAGACAGGAAGGGAAACAGAGGGAAACAGAGAAAGAGTAAAGCAGGAAAAGAGACAGACAAAGACAGAGACAGAAGGACGGCAATAGACTTAGAGAGACAGAAAAACAGGCCCCTCAATAGACTTAGAGAGACAGAAAAACAGGCCCCTCAACAGCTTGCTCACGTCTCATCTCCCTTCTTTTCATTCCATATTTATTCTTTTGTCCGTCCTGCGGTTTGTGCTCCTTGTTGTTCTCTTTCATTTATTATGTTCCACAGAACAGCCGAGAGTTTGGAGGTTTTACATTTTCGCTTTGAAATTTCCCCGGATAAACGACGGCCCTTTCCATCCTGCCCATCAGGAGCCGCGCTCACCGTCCTATTCAGGGCCTTCAATTAGGCGTTTTTTTTATTCCCAGCTGACAGCGCCGGCACCAACGACACCTCCCGTTAACAAACTGCCATCCGTCACCGGGCACCGTGACAACCCCCCCCCCCCCTCATCTGAGAAGGCCTCGCCTTTTCCTGACAGTCGCATTAGGAAACTGCCAGAACCTGCTCTGCTCTGGATCAGAACCATCACCTGCCCCACGTTCACTGCCGTCTATTGGATAAAAGATGTAACCACAACCCGGAAGTAATTTTCTTAATGATTTTGGTTATTTGGCTGATGTTTTTACCCAGGGCTCAATAGCACAACAGTAAGACTCCTGGTACAATATGGAGGGGGGGTCATGTCTAGTACCACCTAGACATAGCTTTATGTGAATTTACAATTCTTTTATCTGTCACTGAGAGATACCAGGGTGTCACCTTAACAAACTCAAGTGTGGGTGTGGTGTAACATGGCAGTGATTGGCTGTGGGTTTGGTCTGGCATGGCGGTGATCATGTGTGGCGGTGTGTTAACATGGAAATGATTGGCTATAGGAGTGGTCCAGCATGACAGTGTTTGTGTGTGGGAGTGGTTCACCATGACATTGATTGGTTGTAGATGTGGCATTACAAAACAACCAATGTGGGCGTGGTTTATCAGTCCTCTTTGACATGTGATGCCCACATGGGCGTGGCTTATCAGTCCTCTTTGACGTGTGATGCCATGTGGGTGTGGCTTATGGAGACTCTTTGACATGTGATGCCCATGTGGGGGTGGCTTATCGGGGCTCTTCGACATGTGATGCCCATGTGGGCGTGGCTTATCGAGACTCTGACATGTGATGCCCATGTGGGTGTGGCTTATCGAGACTCTTCGACATGTGATGCCCATGTGGGCGTGGCTTGTCAAGGCTCTGTCTTTCTGCAGGCCATGCCAATTCAATCTTACAGCTGCCCATGGTCCTGGCAGCAGTGCTCTCTCAAAGCAGCACGAGCCCCATCTTGAAGCCCCTTCTGAAGATCAGCCCTCCATGTTTCTCCTCAGCAGAGATGCTTGAAGATGACATGAAATCTAATGAGGGAGTAATTTAATCACATTACGGTGTTTGGAATGTAATTCACATAAAGTCCTTTTCCGATTCATTATTAAACTGAGGCTGTCGTACGTAAATGGCTGGGACGTCGTTATGTCCCCCCCCCCCCAGTTCCACGCTCCTCTATATTTTAGCAAAAACACGACGGCGACACGACGTTTATGGGGTTGAACAAGTAGGACAACGAGAGCCGGGTGATGAGAGAGGGGAATGACCGTGGGTGAGAGCCTGTACGAGGGAGCTGGCGGTCAGTGAGACGCAGGCTGCCGTCTTGATTATTTTGAAACAAAAGTTAGGGTTGCTAGGCACCAGCATGGAGGGTGTACCAGAGACCCTGTCATTCGCTGCGCAAAGAAGCTAAGTCTTAACTAGTCACGGGGGCAAGGATTCTCTCCACCACATTATACCCGCGAATAATCCACAGGGAAGAAGACGCCTCTCGGTAAGACGATGTAGGGCCAGGCCCACTGATTGGTTGATATGGTCACAGTCCACCGCCCTGACCCAAAATGGCGTGAAAAAGCCACGTACGCGCCCTGCAATACGCCTGCGTGGGAGGGTGAGAATGGACGCTTAGTGACGCAGACGCGCGCGATTAGCGCCATCTTGTGGCCACGCCGCACGTTGCCTGTCAGCCGGCATACCGGCCACGCCGTCTCGTTCCTGAGGCCAGGGTCTTGCCGGCGTTGAAGAAACGGACAGGATGGATTTTGAACTAAAGGGGGGCCACGGCTGCGCTCCCATCTCTGGGGGGAAGGGGGGGGGGGCGATGGCGCGCACCTCTGTAACACATGAATATTTGATGGCCGTATGTAGGAGGCAGGAGAGCGGGCCTTCCAAGACGGACGTGCTTCCATTATTAACCGTCAGCATAAATATTCAGCCGGGCCGCCGCCGTCAAGACGGCCCCCGCTTAGCTCCCACTGCATCCCGAGCCAGAGGGCGGCCCCTGGTGGTCATGGCCGGAAATGCACACCAGCCCGGGTGGGGTTCTGAGAATCAACGATATAACAGGGGCCATAATTCATAAAGAGTGGCAGAGCTTGATTAGCCATTGATATGTCTTGAAGCAGTGAGTGACAGGGGACGGGCACGGCTGGCTCTAGCCCTGATATAAGCCCCTGGAAAGTCTCCCAGCCAATCAGGTCGCAGTCCCGGTAGATTTTTTTTCCCCAAGTTTGCCCAATTACCCCTCTCCCTCTTTCTCCCTCCCTCGTTGCCCTTCCACTAGGTGAAAGACGTCGACCCTTTAAGGAGGGGGTATGGATTTCATGGTGGAGTTATGGTGGCGTCACACGACCCAGAGACAAAACAGAGAAGAAAAGAGACAGAGAAGGTAGCAGAGAAAAGGAGACAGAGGGAATGAGACGGATAGAAAGAAGAAAGACAGGAGAGGGAGCTGAAGAGGGAAAAGGAACAATAGAAAGAACAAGGGAAAAGGTATCAAACCAGCCATAACACTAAGCGGTTCTATCCCACTTTGCCCTGGAAAATAACTACCTCTGAGAAGAAAACCATGCCCCCCTGGGAAAGCTGCCTTGGGGGGGAAGGGTGGGAGGGGTGTCACAGAAACGCAGGTCATCTCAGTTCCAAAAGGGCTGGAGATTGTGGTGGTTTCACGTGAGCACGGCAGACGGGACCGCAGCATGTAAATGTCAGCGCATAAGCAGATGTGCAGTGTGCAGCTCGGTGGGATGTGCTGACGCGGGCGAAGCTGGCAGCCAGCGCCGGACGGGACGCGTTGCGCCGTAAATACAGCGCGCGCGCATTTATTAAACCCGCACTCACATAAAACAGAGCGTCACCTAAACATGTATCGATTATCATCGCTGCCTGGTTTTAACTCCCACTGCAATTTCCAGTGCTGCTGCGTCCGGCGCTGATGGCAGTTGGCAGGCAGCTTCGTTGACACGCTGCGAATGCGATATTCCGTCCTCCGGTACTGCCGAAAGCACCACGCCGACGCAGACGTGCTCGGTACCGGGCTGAGAGGTGAGCGCCCAATCAGCTTTCACCTGGGGCCAGCCCCTATATTAGCCACTGGAAAGTGCGCTCATCTCCCACCCAATCAATCACAGCGTGGCCTTACCGAGACACACACAAAGACCACTGAATGCTCACAAGAGGACGCGAAGGAGCGCAGCTCTCTTAAAACCGCAGGCGGATAGATAAATAAACGAATTATACAGGAGCTCCCCCCCCCACACACACACACACCCCTTCTGCTTTCAGCAGGTAGACTGGCTTGTACCACTTCAGCAGGCTGGAGAGAAAAGCAAACATGAAGACAGAGATGGAGGGGGGGGAAAAAAACAAAAAACAGTATGAAATCCCACCAAGACCAGCACCAGCACACACATTTCACTCTGCGCAGTATTATTGTCATTTTTTATTTTCCTCTAATCAGAGAACTTGCTACAGACATCTGCACAGTTTTCTCGTTCTCTTTATCGTTGTTTATTGTGGTTTTCTATCAGGGGTACATCAGTGTGTTTTCGCTGCAGTTTGCGTAATTCTCTACCATGACACATTAGCATGGTTTCGGGCACGGTTCTCTACCATAGCACCGTGGTACATCAGTGTGGTTCTACCACGGTATCTGAGGTTCTCTTCCATGCTACGCCGGTGCGGTGTTTTCCGGCAAGTGAGGTTCTAGTTTCTCAGTGCGGGACCTTACACAGAACATCTCCCGCTTGCCTTCTTGCCAGATACTTGCCCGGCCATCCGCTCGGCCCCCAGGTGGCGAGTATTATATTCCAGGGTAGGGCTTTGGGCGCCCCTGCCATATTTATATTCCAATCTTCTGCGAAGAAATCCACATCGCTGAGCTCATAAAAGATTCATGGAGCGGGGAAAGGCAAGGTCGTAGAGAGAACTGCTCACGAGGTAGACGCTGCGAGGAAATGGAAGCCGGAGCGAAACCCGCGACATGCCATCTGGTCTCAGTCCAATCTGGGCCCCCGGAGTGCCTCTTATGTGTCGGGGGTGTGTATGCGCATGTGTGCGAGTGTGAGAGAGCGAGGGGGAGACGCAGCTGGTCTCGGTGTCGGACAAGGCGGTGTAGGCGTCGCTGATGGCGCAGCGGAGGGCAGCCTGGTTCGCTGATGCAGTGCGGATGGGGGGGGGGGGGGGCATAGCCAGACATCCCGAAAAAAGATCAGCCGCAGGACAACACAGCCGGCAACGGGCCCAAAGCAGGGGCCCGGGGAGGCGCATCGCGTCCAGGAACCCTCGCGGAGATGTTCTCCGCCCCCTCCCGCATCGTCCAGCCTCGGCCCCCGATCGAACCCGGCCCGGAATCTGCACAGGACTTCCCGCCTATGCTCGTCCCTCACCGCTAACCGCCTGCGGGGCGTCCATGACGCTGGAGAGGCCTGCGTCGGTGTCTCACGTCTTCAGAAGGGACTGGAGCATGAATAAGGGAGGAAAATGCACCCGCGTCTGGTTAAAATAACAGGTCGGACGCAGAACCCGGCCGCGCCGCATGCAAGACGCGTGCTGCATGGGGTCCATTTAGGCTTTCAGATGAGACAGATCATCAATTCAGTGCCGTTTTCCTGAGCCAGCTAACATATTACAGGAGAATAACAAGCACAGAAAGACGTGGAGCAGAATTAAGCCATTTTCCCTCATTGTTACCTTGCAAAATTACAATTTCACTATATCTATGCTGGAACAAGACTATTTTCCACAATGACTCCCTCTTATGTGTGATATGTGCACTTATTTCCTAGTACTATGTTTATAACAATAATTGCTTAAAATACGTGATAAAAACAATATTTTTTTATTATGGCATATGGTCAACGACTCATAATTTTGAGTCTGTATATTTTGACAAAGTTTCTTGCTCAACGTTACAAGAGCAGGAAATCACTCCAAAGCCTTTGAACCAAGAACTGACGTCTTTAGCTCCACCAATCCCTGCGGCCCACTAGCCCATACACTCAATTTATTCAAAAATTCATTACCTTTGTAACCGTTAATAATATGTGACCTCACTTGGCCCCCGCACTGCTCAGATGGTCCCCCGTGCTAAAGCTGCGACATGTCAAGAACAGGAAATGTAAGGACGCCTGCGGGGAGGGTTAGGATCGCCGTAACCAGCCGCATAAATAGGCGATGCTAACCCAACTGCGAGTTGCTGCAGGTGCGTGTATCACGTGGGCGAATAACAGTGGGATGTAGATGTAAAGAAAAACCGAAAATCGAACTTAAATTGAACCCTAACGACCAAATATCACCGGAGAACAGTTCCTCATCCCCGATGGCGCGGAGAGCAGCTACTTAACAAAGTGCACATTACGGACCTTCAGTTGTTTCATTTTTAAAAAAAGCCAAATTACTTGGAAGTCCCAAAAAAAGAACCAAGTGAGAGAGCGGCTGGCCCCTTGTGTGTGGTAAGAGCACTTGAGACGAACACGCTGTCTTTGGGAAAAATCATCGAGCCTTGCGGCGAAGACCAGACACGTGCCACACTTTTAGCCAAAGGAGATGCTGCTCTATTTGCAGCTGGCCGCCGTGGTCTAAGTGACTCACACACTCAGCCGCAGCACTCAGAACAAAGAGGGCAGAAGGTGGAACATGTCGGACGGTAGTTCAGAGCTGCATCTGTCTTTTGAGTCGGAAGTCTTTGTCTAAAGTCTAAGTATGGTCTTAGCGGCGCTATTACAGTGATATGAAGGAGCAAGTAATTTTGAACTTCTCATGAAGGTCTTGACATGGAAGTGTGTGTACGTGGATGTGACTTACAGCCAACCATCAATCCATCCATCTACCTGTCCATGCACTTCTCCAATGCAAGGTCGAGAAGAACCTACAGCAGTCACAGGAAGAACACTCGGGATTGTACAGACTTTATCATTATATGCCGATCCCCTAGAAGGTAAAAGGTGTACAAGATTTGAGGTGTGGCCAACCAGGAAGAGTCATGTGACCCAGCATGCTCTCTTGATTCAAGTCACCAATTCCTTGCTATAGATGTTTGCCTTTCTTCCCTTTGTCTCCTGTGAGCTGATCCTGAAGGCTGCACCCACGTCACGATTCAGTCCCGCCTGAATCCTTTCACTCTCCGAAACAGCGTTTGTTCTTCCTGCCCTCCTCTTCAATCCGCCATGCCCTGGATAAAACGACTCCCTTGGTCCATCCCTTTGTCAAGTGCTTCTGTTTTCAATCTTACAGGCATATTTCCAGTAACCGGTTGGAACCCCTTCCCAGATTACCAAATCAGGCTGGACACGGATCTTCTGACTGGAATTTATTGCAGTCAAGCGACCAAGGAGACCAGCCAGGAGAGTCACTAATCCTCTTCCATTTAGCATCCAGCCTCCACACGGCGTTGCCTCCCACAGTTGGTCGCTAATATTTAGCTCTCATCAGTTCAGTAGTAAGATCTTCTCAGACTGATTTGAGGCTGAGATATGTGGAGCGACAGTGTTTCTGTGGAGCGCTGCTTGGTCTTTCTTAGCAGACCGACATAACTTTCCTCCCTTCCCACCAACCACTGCTGTCAATGTTTCCTCACAAATAATCACCGGTCTCTCCACCTATAAGCCATCACTGTCAAACTGTCCCCCCTCTCCGAAATCTACGGCTCTCCTCCTCCGTAAACAACTCTTCAATTTCCCCCCCAAACAGCCATCTCCTTTCTCTACAAACCCCCACTAAGTCAAAGGTATTAGAAAGGAAACAAGTCTAATGGTAGAGAAACACATCAATAAAACCATCACACACCCAGACGCGGTGAGCGACCTTCCCTGTGGCAGACTGCCTCCAGGAAGTTCTCCCTGCAGAGGAAAGACCAGTGGGACATCCCTCTCCGTGCCTGTGTGAGATATGAACTAACCAATCAGCAGCAGTCGTTCTAACCATCCATATACTTTCCATCTGTCAATCTTCCACCCATCAAGCAAGGTCATGACGTCTTACAATCGAGCACACCAAACCACTATTCGGTTCAATCCGAAAACAGAGTACTGGCTAAAGTCTCATTACCAAGGACTCAATACAAGCTTAATAAGTACTGAGCACAAAATTAATACCCAGTACTCAGTATTCAATAACCTCACCCAGCAGAGTGTGGAAAGTGACTCTTAGCATTGCATGAACATGATGAGGTTCTCACGAGCCACATCCAATTTTCTCTAACAGAGCTTAATTCCCCTAGCCAGGTAAAGATTTAAAAAAAAAAAAAATGAAATCACAAATAGGTCTTATTCTCACTCACACTTGGGCAGATTAAACTTCCTTTTTCTAAGTACTTGATCCGCTGTTCCTACGCTCCGCTCCATGGCGTTCATTAAATAATTATATCTCAATCAATACTGACGACCATGTCTCAACAGTGGCTGATTATGGCTCGGAGACAATTTGGAAGACTCAATTAGCCACCTCCCATGTCTCTGTCATGCTGAAGACGCGGGTGGGGGGAAATGGCAGGTTGCGGGGGGTTTTGTTGACGTTAAGTAAGAGCAGCGCTAACATGATTCCAAATTGGAGAGCTTCCATCATATTCTGAGCAAGATTTATACCCAGTTCCCTGCATCCTTTCATTTACTTAATTCTCAGATGGGATGAACGTCGGATGGTGCGTGTCCTTGCAGCAGAATGGTGTGAGGGCCAGATGGGGGGGGGGGAAGGGGGGGCTTTATGTCTATCGTCACTGGTTGGCTTTTCATTTTCACTCTGGCCCAGTAACAATTTCTTGTCCTGGTTCTCAAGGTGCCCAGTCAACACGGTGGTGTAAGGCAGTGGTTCCCAAAGTAGGGGTCGCGACCCTCTGGGGGGTCGTGAGACATTGAGGGGGGGTCGCAAGATGATTTCCAAAAAATCGAAGATTTTTTAAAACTATTAAAAATAACATTTTATCAACATTTTATATTAACATTTTATCCATAACTAACAAAAGATAAAAATTAGTAGTTAATAGTTACATTTTAAAAAAACATGCAAATTAAATAAAAAAATATTTTTTACTACTTCCAAGGATAGTGGGGGTCACGGTTATTTTGGGGGTCGTGAGCCGAAAAGTGTGGGAACCCCTGGTGTAAGGTACTCAAAGCACAGAAAGCAGGTGGGGAGTTCCTGGGGGGGGGGTAGCGAGGAGGACATATTCCACTGTGGGAAGACCCATCGTGCCAGTGAAAAAAAAGCAAATATCCAGATGAATTATGGGTAACGCTGGATGGATGGTGTCAAAGCATCTCCTCAAGAAAACGGAGCAGTTCATGAAAACCCACGACCGAGAGGTTTCACGTGCATTTTCAACCCACAGTGGCAGAGCCGAGCAGAGGGTCTTAACACTGATAGCAGCTCTGCCAGGGAACAATAGCGAATAAGTCTGAAATCTGATTGTCCAGCTCTGTCCTGATTGCACAAGCCCCAAGTCAGCTGATTGTGCTGGCCTGCACTGATTGGCTGCTCTCTTAATAATCAGTACATATTGCCTAAGTCTGATGCTGGCCATTGAGCTTGACCTTTATTGTTGTGATTCAACACTTGTCAGGGCAGCTCAATCAGGGCTACAGATCCGAAGATTCAGAATTTTGTACAGAGGGGCAGTTTAATATGTGAATATCTAACTCCTTCCTGATTGGACTGTGGAAAAGCTCAGTTCTGTGAACTCTACCATCTCAGACACATCTATGGGCTTTTCTGAGGCTTAGGCTACCTCTGGCTCCGTGCTGGAATCTCATTTTTACTATTAAATATAGGGAATAAGCATTTAGAGACTGTGATCCTTAGAAAACAGGTGACTAATTATGCAGAAGAGAGGAATCGTTGGAAAAAAGGAAACTTTGAGACGTATGTCACATGGAAGACGATGTTTTTTTTTTTTTTTGTTCTTAATCACGCAAATAAATACGTTTGAGCAAATCTGCTGAGGACAGTGAGCTGATGCTCACTCGGAGCGTGGGGCTGAGGGGCCACACAGAGATATTCACACGCTGAGGGGCCACACAGAGATATTCACACGTCAGACCCCTTGACAGCCTCAGTGCAGCTTTTGCCAGCCCTTACAGACAATGAGAATGCAGGTTACCTCTGAACACACCAGTGCCCCTTCATAATTTTAGTTAATAATTCGATTAGGATTTGGACTGGAACAATATGGCTTTTTAACACTTTCTGGGCTGGTTGATGAACTTGGATGGGACACATCCTTCACTATCTTGGGCTGTGTTGAGGCAATTTTGCAAATTTGAAAGATACCCGGAGTGTGATGCAGGAATGGCTCGCCTGCCACTCCCTGATTCCAAACACATCATTGGCTAATGACGAGGTTGGCCACTATACATGAATTATGGCATTTCTTATGTTACACACCTTAAATATTCCTAGAGTTGCCTCTGGGGTGATCTTATCCTAAAAGTCAGGATCTGAGGTAAGCTCACAGCAGACATTGGTGTGTAAATCACTCATCTGCTGTACAGGAAGGTTGCTGTTTATCTGACTTCGATACTTCAGAAGCCCACATTCGGCTATTGTATCTTTTCATCAGAATATAATACATTTCTTCCATAACTTTGTATCCAAAACCTGTGGTCAACTACATCCAACCCAACACCTGCAAACCTCTCAAATCTCCAACTCTCCATGACCTCAGAGCGACTTAATTTCCCTCAATGCCTCTGTGTGGGACACCGCTATATCGCTGGGTGCCAAGGGTCACCACCCCCCCCAAACCTCATTAAACTGCATGTTCCTCTCCTAGACTTGTACTGAAGAAATCCAGACCTGTCTGCCCAGGACACACCAGCTGGAGATACACCTCGCAGCATCTAAACTGCGTCAATATTCTGAATCTTCTTCTGTGAGGAATTAGAATTTCCGGTTGATCATGAAATGTTACAGGCAAAAATCTAATAGCTCCCCCGAGGACAATCACGAGATACTTGCAGGGGGCAGCGAGAGTTACTCTACAGCCGATCTTTACATCTCCTCACACACACAGATCGATGCAACTTTCATACAGCTGGTATTTATCAAGGTCACTTGTGAAGTCTTGCGTGGGGTCTTGACAGGACACGACCAAGTAACGCTGCCTCCTGTCTTTACAACAAAGCAAAAATAAATCCAGATATTTCACTTTCTGACTTTAGGACGCATTTGCAAAAAGCTGCCTGGGTTTGTGCAGCATCTGTGTTTCCCAGTACAGCCACAGATGTTGACAGTTACTTGGGGTGAAGGAGAATTACATTTTGAGTAACCTTGGCAAACAGTCTAGAGGCTGGCCTTTAACTCAACCTTGCCTGGGAGGAAGACATTTCTGGCTCTGAATCTAATACCAAAGGAAAAAAAAAAAAAAAAAACAAACGACAACTTCCTCTGGCAGATTGTCCATAATTCAAAGCAGAAAAAAAAAATCAATGGTAAAAATAAACCATCCATTCTTTCACACATCATTTCCGGACCCTTGAACTTGCAGGAATTGGCTGGTCAAACTGCCATAATATATGACCTGGAGACAGTGTGAAAGAGTTTGGCGACGCGACAGCAAATTTCACTTAATATCTCAAATAAATATCGCTTGAGAGATTGCTCGGTCAATCGGGAAGCGTTATATGTAGCCTATACACCATTGCCTGAGATGTTTAATCACTCCGTGGGACAACGCGGTACGGCACGCGGCAGCCTTGCGCGCAGCGTCTCCGGACGGCTCGCCTTCGCCTCGCCATGTATCTCTCACCATTTTTATTGCTGCACAATAAAAAGAAAACCCGTCTTTACGCTAAACGGATCAAACGCGTCGCGAATAAGGTGACGCCGGACAGGCCCGTTCACAGCTGCGAGTCGGGAGCGGAACACGGGGATGCATCATCTGTTCGGAGCGTAAGCTGCTGGACAAAGGCGCCGTGGTCTTATAAAGCACCTCCATCATGCATGCATATTACTGTCCTAAAAATCTGTCAGTTCCCGGTAACGATCTGGTCGCCTCCTTCATAACTCTTCAGCTTCTCCAGGCTTGCTGAACACGGCTGTTGTATTTCTCGAAGTCGGCAAGCGTACTCTGCTAGATCACTAGTTAATGGCACTGGGCATCTACTTTTTTAACTAGGGATAAATACCGCATATAAAAACAAAAACACTCCGACGTCTCATTCAAGCAACTTCGGTGGCATATGTCACAGTCCAGTTATATTGCAGAAAGGTTTGCGTTTTACGTGTATTTCTCTTTTTTTAAT
The DNA here is from genome assembly GCA_015164015.2 of Brevimyrus niger. Taxonomy (NCBI): domain Eukaryota; kingdom Metazoa; phylum Chordata; class Actinopteri; order Osteoglossiformes; family Mormyridae; genus Brevimyrus; species Brevimyrus niger. Next base: position 16,111,468 of record JAABNY020000045.1, on the reverse strand, counting down.
CTACCTTGTTTTCCCAGACAAACACATCCAATATAAAAACGCATTTCCCCCCTTTTATCTGCAGATGCATCAGTAAGTAATAAACGCGGCCGCGCAGGTGTCATTCAACAAATTGCATGTAAATGTCTTACCTCGCAGGGCACCAGCGCTAACATCAGTAGCAGAAAGATGGCACTAAAAAGATGCATCCTCGCCGAAATGACAGCGTCGCTGCGTCCGGCTCTGCGCTCGGTGTTTCCCACCCTGATAATAATATTTTGTTGCGGGGCCGGTCCGCTTACAGCCGCTTCTCCGGTCCAGCAGATCCGCTAGTGGTTCCGTGGATTCGGTGCCGATTGCGCACGGCACACCACATACCCAGCCGGTCCGCTGGATCTCCGCACAAACGCCGATTATGCTCACTGTCCCCCTCGGCACAGTTCACCCTCAGCGCTTATGCAGACGGGAGCGGGTCCGATCTGTAGTCTCCCCGTGTCACTAACAGTTACTTTTATCGGGGGTGGGGGGGAGGGGGGCTAAAAAAACTCAATTCCCGCAAAGAGTGGAGCTGCAATAAAGCTTGCGATCCACGATAGTGGAAAATCGGAGGTGGGACTCAGCGGGAGACAGAGACTGTGTGTGTATGTGAGTGTGAGAGAGAGAGGGAGTGACAGAATCGCAGAGGTTGGAAGGTGATAAGAGACGAGCTGCCCTTGCAGGGTTCCGACGCTGGGGGCAGCACACGGACGCATCATGATCGGGATTGGGCTCCACGCCGAGGTCCAGAGCGCTCCACCCCGCGGCCCACGCCGAGCACCAACCCGGGCACCGCACCGCCCTCACCCGGACTGACTGGTAGCTTCCCGGAACCGCGACATTTTCGGCTGCGATCGCCGGTTAACTGCACTCCGCTGTGATTAAAGCTAATTACATCTAGAAGCGAAATTCGGGATCGGCGATTATCACCCCGGGTTATGTCAGACGTTTAGCTCCAGTGCTTAATTTCCAACTCGGTGTCACTTCGACTGTCAACCTGCGCAATGGCTGTTCCTGACTTTTGCTGTGATGAAAATGTGCCAGGTTGTGCAGTTTGTCTACGGAGGGGAGGAGGGCTGGGGAATTAGCGTCTCATTGAAATAATCTGTCAGTGGTTATCATTTTAAACCAACCTCAGAGATCTTTACTCAGATAACTGCTGTGGTAACTATAAGTGATGGTGTTCCCTCTTCTGTCACTGACTTCACTGGGACTGAAGCAGGGGGTCAGCCACAGACTGAAGCTGACAGTGTGGCCCAGAGCTCCAAGCGTTGCGGGGGGGGGGGTGTCACAGGTCTTCCAGTAGCAGATAGTGAGTCAACTGGATACGACCCAGTTGCTCAGTCTTATCGTTCATCCCGGCATTTCAAAGCCAGTGAAGGGAGCGGAGGTCTTTCCTTGTTGTGGATATCTCCACATGTCCATGTCTCAATGCACTTGGCTGCACTCAGTGACAGTTTCGCTGGACCAACATACACCTTTCGGGTTATTCAGTGCATTTCTGCAAAAACGGCTCCCGAGACGAAACAACACGGCCCAGGTATAGAGATGCAGGCATCATGCAGCATTGCAGTAAAGCTACTACAACAGCGATGACCTTATCTGAGGCAAGGACTGAGTGTGTCTGTGTGTGTCGTCCACACAGGAAAGCAAAAAGCAGAGCTAAGTGCGTGTCTCTCTTTCGGGGGGTGAGCAGACGCGCGTGTGTTTGAGTACGTGTGTGTATTAAGCACCAGAACTCAATGGTCCATATGGGAGTACCATTATTGACCGAATGTTGCCAACCCCCATCATTGTATCGATTTTCAGTTTTCGGGAGCTCATTGTCTTTAAAAGGAATTGGAAAGAGGGGAAAATGTAGAGACGTCCAAAGCAGCTGAACTCCAGTGCTACTAACGGGCCAGGCCAGAGAATCTCTCTGATGGGCTGCAGTGCCGGGCCGTCCGCAGACCTCACAGCTGGTACAGCAACTCCCGTCAGGCACGATGTGGAATCACTTGGCTTAATTATGTCATTATAATAATATTTACTACCATTATTCACCAATCTTATAAGATATTAAAGCAGCGCAGCTGTGCGATTTTTGTCAGCCTGTTTTTGAGCCGCATTATTATTCGTGGTGTGTTCCAAATGATAAAACTACAATATGATGTTAATTCCACCAAAAATACCCCTGTTGTTATAAAATGAAGGATTTGAATTTCGACCATGACATAGGAAAGGGGGGGGAGCACATTTAAGTGCAAAGTGTTACCCTGAATGCACCTGGAGTAGTGGCTGATCCCCAGCATCGTTTGGGGGGGGGGGGGGGGGGGGGTTTGGGGGAAAGGGGTTTTGGGGGGGGGGGGGGGGGGGGGGGGGGGAGGCGTTCAGTCTCAAAGACCTTGGAGCCAGGAGGCGCCACAAAGCCACAGTCACTGGGGGCCGGGA
>JAABNY020000045.1:16061139-16072097 GCA_015164015.2 Brevimyrus niger | reverse complement strand
GGGGGGGGGGAAGGGGGAAAAGGGGGGGAGGGCGGGGGGGGGGGGGGGGGGGAGGGTTATGTGGTACCTTTTCGCCAGGCATTCCGATGGATCCCTGGGGCCCAGGTAGACCCTAAACGGGAGAAAAAAATATAAATAAGACGATTCAAAATCATTTACACGGCCATGTTGTGTATGTGTGTCTGAATTGAACAAATGTGGACCCGTAGGTCTTTACTCAAACATGGATTACCTGGTAACCGGGTTTTCCCTGCTGACCGGGGGGGCCCGGCTCTCCTGGGGGGCCCTGAGAGAGAAAAACAACACGTGGCAGTTTATCTTCTGTACAATACCACCCCCATTCACCCATTTCCATGTCGTTCTGAATTGATATATTCAGTCTTTTTTTTCCCCCACCCAAACACATATATCCCTATAGCTTAGTGTCGGCTAAAGAATAACATAAGTGTCCATCACTTGCATCATCTTGCCTGTAAACATTTAGGTCTGGATGCAGAATCAAAAGGCACCACTCCCAGCAGAACGGTTGCCATTTCTGTCTCAATCTGGCAACCCAGGGACATTCTTGCGAAAGGTAAGAGAGGATTCCTCTATATGCCCTTTCCCATCCTATGTGGGAAAACCTAGTTTTGATTTCTGCAACCATTTCTTCTCAAGGGCTTGAATTTCAGCAGTTCTCTCTCAAACCATTTCATCTGCCCTTGGGGCAGTTCGACGCCCCTTGGTCTTCCATATAATCCATGCTGTCATTCCATCCTGTTTATCCCTCCCTCCCAGCCCTGTTCTTCACTTCGCTAACCCTGAGCGTGACGGTCATACTCACCACGTTGCCCTTTAAACCCTGAAAGCCATCGACGCCTTGAACGCCCTGTGAATGAACGGGTATGAAAGAGAGCAGCGTCAGCCCAACACGCACAGGAAGCCTTAAAGTATCATTTTTAAAAATTAAAGGCTTTTTAATCATCTGTTCTTTGTGCAGACAGCTTTTCAGTGTTTTGCATCATCCTCTTGTCTGGGAAAGACAAGTGGGACCTTGTTACTTGACCTTGTCGTATTTGCCAGCAATTTATGCTCACAGTTACTCTACGGAAACCATAAATCCTTCTCACATTGTAATGTTTTACAACAGAAGATTATAGGGATTTTTAGGGATCTCTGGGTCGTCAATGACTTCAGCACGGAAGAATCTGCCGCTCTGTGAGCACGTCTCCGAAAGAGCACACGTGCGATTCTACGTGCGGATATGCTGCAGGCTTGTGTTCCTCCTGTGGTCAGATGTCAACCAATCAAATAAGAGCTCACTGGCTGTCCAATCACGCCGGGCGGTCCTCTCGGTCCAACAAGGCCTCGGGGTCCCTGAATATTACAAACAATACAGCAGTCAAGGGCAACATTCAGAACCTAGGGGTCTGTGCGTGTGTGGGTGTGTGTATGGATTAATGAGACTATGCTGATGTCAGTGATTTGTGCGTCTGTGTGTGAGCGCCTCTAGGTGTGTCACTGTATCCATGTGTCTGTGCATCGTACCGTATCGGGGGGGCTTGAGCAGGGCGGGCGTAATAAAATTTGCCAAGCGAGGGTACGAAAAATTATTTGTCAGGAATGTTGAGACAAAGATAAGGAGAGAAGCCCTAGAACGGACTATGGGGTCAGGGGCACATAGAGCCGGGGGGGCGGGGTCACAGGGCACTGGCCCCAGCTGAAAGCTGGTTGGGTCTCGGAATGCCCCCTCCTCTGTCACCCACCAATTCAAATATATCATTGGATAATGATTAGGCTGACACCTTTGCTCCTTTTATGCTCTCTACCTCCATAAAAAAAGTGTATCATGTGTCTCTGTAAGTGTGTGCGTGCGTGTGTGTGTATGTGTGTGTGTGCACGTGCGCGTGTGTGTGTGTGTGTGTGTGTGTGCACGTGCGCGTGTGTGTGTGTGTGTGTGTGTGTGCGCCGGCACCAACACGCTCCACAGCGAGTCTCTATGCGCCTTAGCCAAGCCACCTGTTTGGGAGTCACATCTGTGATCTCCAGGGAGGCGATTGAAATGGAAATATAGTCGGGCTTTGGATCTGCACCCCCACGCCGCCCCCCCCCCCGTCCCCCATCATAGTTCTAGATAAAACCCTCCAAAGCCCTGCAGGAGACTCCTGGAGGGAGCAGGACCCCTGCTGGGCCTCATCGCCACCTTTAGGCATAGAGATGGTGTGTGGAGCTTATGGTGGACATGAGAGGGCCTGACCCACAGGGGGCGCTGTCACTAGAGGGCAATTAATGAGCAAAGGTGTGTGTTTGTGTGTGTGTTTGTGTGTGTGTGTGTGTGTGTGTGTGTGTGTGTGCGTGTGTGTGTGTGTGTGCATGTGAGGGAGTCACTCACAGGTTCACCTGGTTGTCCTGTCAGGCCAACAGGTCCATCTGGACCCTGAAAAAACAACAGTGTATTCAGCACAGTGACTGGTCATAACACACAGTGACAGTTCGCATTATTGCTCTATTCCTCTTTGGCCACTAGGGGGCGAGATTCTGTGAGGCCACTCCACAGCCTTCCAGTGACCTTGATGGAGGGAGGGGGTGTGTGGCTGTCTGGTTGTGCCCCCCCCCCAGCGTTTTATTACTGTCTAAGAGGCCTAATTGCACAGTTGCGTCCTGCGGCTTGTTTGCTTGTTTTCCTGACATCTCACTCACTCTGGGGCCCGGCTCTCCGGGTGGACCAGGCATCCCCGGCCGGCCCCGCTCCCCCTGGAAGGAGAACGACAATCACTCACACAAATGCACACACACGGAACACAAAACGACATACTGAGTGAGCTCAGTATTGTTACACATCCAAGGAAGAAGCACATACACACACAGACGGGCAGGCAGACAGACATACTCACATTGTGTCCTTTTTCTCCAGATAGTCCAGGCAGTCCATCAAAGCCCCTGTCACCCTGAGAATGCACACAGCACCATGAAGACAAATACACTCAAATATTCAATGGCACACACACACAAACACACACACACACACACAAACACATTTTGAACAGCTTCCCTTTGGTCCCTCGCCGCCTGCTCCGTGCCTCCCACTCGGGGCCGGGCCCGGGCCAGGACCGGGGTCCCCGTCACCAGGACACATTCCCGCAAATAGAGAGTCCTCTGTCACCCCGCTGCCGGGGAGGGCTGCTGTTCACCGCGGAGCAGCCCATCCTTACCACAGCTGCACGCCGCGCATTGTTGGAATAGCGACGCGTTAGCGAAACATGCCGATGACTCTCAGGGTATCCCTACCGGCGAGACTCATTTGGGCCAGATCCAACCAGAACACACACACACACTCTCAGGCACACACACACACACACACACAGTCGTGTAATCATATCTTTATGGGAACCACTCATTCATTTCTATGAAAATTAATGGAAAATGCTAATGCTAACTATGACAACCTTAACCCCTACCCAGCCCTAACCATAACTATAAGTAACTAAACAAAACACAAGAGTTTCTGTTTTTGGTTTTCTTCAATGCAGTAACGGATTTCTATAAAATAGAGTTTTCCCATATGGGGACCAGGAAGCTAGTCCCCATATAGTAAAAAAAATTTAAAAGGAAAAAAAAAACGGATATTCATCACGTTGCGAGAAAATTTGGTCTCCACAAGGTAAAGTATACCTGGACCACACACACACACACACAACCTTTCCTGCCTCTATTCGACACACCAAGCGTGTGTGGCTCAGTGGATTAGTGACCAGAAGGTCATCAGTCGGACAACCATGACTGGTGAGAGTGACATCACCATTAGGCCCTTGAAAAGACCCCTGATCCCCAACTGGGAGATTGTCTGACCTCGTTTTCTCGAAATTGTACGTCGCTTGGAACGCACCTGCTAAATAACTCTGGTACATTCACTCATAAACAGCTCACACACACTCATAGACATTAGCTTTTGACAATACTTCTCCTAGGACCTGAACCCACACCTGTGTGGGTCTGTGTCTGTGAGATGGAGCTCACCTTTGGCCCGGTCTGCCCTGGAGACCCCCTGGCCCCATCCGCTCCCTCACGACCCTGAAAAAAAAAATCACAAACGGCCTTAACCAATCACAGGCAGTGGTCTGGACACATGCAAATGAGCCTCCACAGGTATTCTGGGTGACGACTGGAATGTTGCTCAGCCTGGGCGTTTTGACAATAACTGGCTGTCGCAGATAGACGCCGTTAATCACAGACAGGGTGAAGCGCACGATCTGCCCCCCGGAAACCCACATCACATTACTGGCTGAAATGAGTTTTTTTTTTTTTTTTTTCCACCAAATGCACCAACTATCATGAGTTAGCATGATATTAGTCCTGCAGCAGTCAATTACACTCTACTGCTTGATTTCATAGCAGGAGATTCGACTCAGAGTCCTGCAAAACAAAGGCTATTCAGCGCTTTTCATGCACAGATGATGTGATTGCTTCAAATCCAATTAAAGTATTATATACAGCGCGCTTCAGTTGACTTATTTTAAATGACAAAAAATGTGGCATGTAGTAATTTATATATTTAGCCCCAAACTCTCGTGGGGCTAATGTGGAGTGCTTTGATTTAAACGCTGCACACTCCCATTTGCGGGCAGGCATCGAGCCGGTCACCCTGAAGAGCACGCACAGTCATCCTCTTTCTTTACGGCGCGCCCAGGTACGTTGGGCATGCGATATCGAGCGGGCTGCACACAGCACGGCTTTCACTACAACAGCTCCGGGATCTGGGCGGGATGTCGTTCCTGCATCACACCCCTCTCATACTAACCCTCTTCCCTGGCTTCCCGTTCAGGCCCGCGGCACCAGGCAATCCCCGGGGACCCTGGAAACAGCGAGGAGAAAACAAGAAGAGAGAAAGAGAGAGAGAGAGAGAGAGAGAGAAAACAAGGTATGAAATAGTGCTGAATATGTGAACAGTTGTACTTCCACAAGAATAACAACTACAAGCAGATTCATGTCATGCCAACTGAGCGTCAATGAAATGACAGGTGAGGATCTGCAGCGCTTTCATAAAGTCAACGCGCCGGCAAATCGGGCGTCGAACCACTCACCGCTGGCCCTGGGGCTCCACCATCTCCTTTAAGTCCACCGGGACCAGTGGAGCCCTGAAACCAAGAAGACAAACAATGACTAGAACCTGTTCACCTTGCTGGCTAGATGCCGGCTCCCCCAGATAGATTAATTAATACAGATATTAATGTATCACAGGCGGTAAAAGGCAGAGGGTGCGGCAGAGATGAAAGGGAAGGAAACGGCCGTCAGACTGACAGGGCAGTTACACAGATAAACAAGCAGCTAAAAAATGGAGAACAACTTCACAGACTGTGATAAAAAAAAAACTGGAAGGAGTGAGGGAGAGAGGGAGAGAAAGCGGGAGAGAGAGAGGGAGGGCACTGAGCTGGCCCCCTTCTAACAAGGAACAGAACCAGGCCAGATCCTTACGTTCTGCCGGAGAGCTTACCACTGGGCCGGGCCGGCCTGTCAGTCCCTGTGGACCAGGGGGTCCTTTCATGGATAGCTGGGCCAAACAAAGTCAAGCAGAGTAAGTCAGACCCGAGGCAGTTTAATCCGGCAGCGAAAGACTCGCAGGGACTCTGCAGAGTCCGACCGTCACGATGGCAGAAATCAGTCCACCGCTGTTATGCCGGATGGGGGAGGAAGGGGCAGCGATGGACGGCAGACAGATCCCTAACATCAAAGCCACCAGTTCCAGGACCTGCTGCTCCGTCCTGTGGCAAAGTACTTAACCTTAAAAAAACTTAGCCGCCGTGAAAAGGCCCAGATGTAATGAAAATTTCCGGTGAGTCACCCTGGAAACAAGGTGACTCATCTAAGAAACAAATATTAGATAGGAAACCAGAAAATGACAGTAATGCATCAGACGTCGCTGTAAATGACTGCAGCACAGTTCACATTCTTGGAGGCGGAGCCATCGCAGCGCGGGACAGTGAAGTGACAGCGAAGGCCGGCTGCTCCTCACCTGGGCCTGCTGCAGGATGGCCTGCGCCTGCGCTTCCTGGGGGGAGACTGCTGGACCCTTCTGGCCATCGCTCCGGTACTGGAACTGGGAGATCCGGGAGAAGTGAACCCGATCAGGAGACTAGAGGCACTGTCACCCAAACTGAGTCACATGTCAGTCTTTCAGCACTGAGTGCTCCTTAAAGATCCTGCAGTTCAACCGGGCCATAATGTAACAGCGTCACCTAGTGGTCTGGAGCCACAACTGCTCCACCATCACTGAACTTTTCTACTCAGAACCACAGTGGTAATCGACTCGTAGGACGGTGATGTTCTATCCACGCCTCGTTTGGGTTTCCCCGGCTTCCTACGATTCGACTACAAGCAGATCGATTAACTGGCATCTGTAAATTGCCCATTGTGTGCATATGTGCTTTGCAATGGCCCGGCATCCCATCCATGGTGTGGTCCAGCATCTCCCTGTGGGATAAGCTGCAGGCCCTGGTGACCCCAACCAGGATAAGCAGATGGAGAATCTCTGATGCCGGCCAGGTATACTTACAGCATCAGATGGCGGAATATTCTTGACCCACAGCACCGACATACAGGTAACGGGTGACACATTTACAGGTCAATGTGCTGACATCGCTGTGAGACTCACGTTATTATTTATGCTATCGATATCGGGCAGTGGTGGCTTGATGGTTAGGGAAGCGCACTTGTAATCGAAAGATTGCAGGTTCGAATCCCCCACCAACAAGTCACCACTGACAAGGTACCGTCCCCAAGCACTGCTCCCTGGGTGCTGAATTAGCTGCCTCCTGCTATGTCACGAAAGTCACATGTGGGTTAAATGCAGAGGACGCATTTCGCACTGTGTGCTTTGCTGCGGTGTGTTGACAATGACCACTGATCACTAAACTCCAATTTTACGCAGAATTCCAGATCATTGCTTTTGTCAAAAACGTCACTGCCTGTGCAATGCCATCTACTTGCCCTTGTGTGTAAGAGTGTGTGTGAGTGCGCGTATGTGTGTGTGTGAGTTCCAGAGTGATTACCGGTAACATCAGCATCGTGCCTGGGGGTCCCGGTATCCCATCAGCCCCGGGCAGTCCTGAGCGCCCTGGGGGACCCTGCGAGAGAATAATATACAGAATGCCCATGCATCCCTCTGAAGGTGTCAGACTGGTGAGCAGACACACTGCTATTCATAACGAGCCACGGTCTGATTTCTCTAGGGTGAAGGATTCTGCTTACACTGTACTCCAGTGTACTTCCTCAAATTACACTCCAGCAATGACAACGTTCAGCATCACACTCCGCTACAATATTATATTACCCTACACCACCTTTTAGATAAGCCCCCATATTGCAATCCGCTACACCTCGCCGCGTTATCCTCACACACAAACCATATTACACAGCAGCGCGGTACAGTGAAGTACAGTGAAGTACAGTGAAGCGTCAATAGACTTCACTTCACTGCCCCTCACTGGCCGGCTGTTTCTGATCCACTCGCAATTATGGAGGGTTGTAAGTGTCCTCAACGCGGCAGATCGATGGAGAAGCGCGGTGAATGTATGCCTATTCAGCGGCGCGGCGCGCGAGCGTGAGTAGAGGGGGGGACGGCTGTAAGTCAAGCCGGCAGTGAGTGGAATGGAGGGGACAAAGAGACAGGAGACGGCGTGGGGGAGGGGTGTCACTGACCGGGTCGCCGCGGTCTCCTTGCGGCCCGGATGGGCCTTTTGGGCCCAGAGCACCCGGAAGTCCCTACGAAGAAGCAGAAAAGGGAACGTTACCTGAGAGAAGTAGCACCGACACATAGGTGTGGGTTCATAACCCCCTCATATGGCCCTCTGCTAGCGTGACATGGGGTCACAACTGGGATTTCCCGCGCCGTTGCTGGGAGTCGTGGGGAGACGCCTACCGCTGGTCCTGGGACGCCTGGTGGTCCCTCCAGCAGCATGCCCTGCGGAAACAGACGTCTGCGTGACCCTACTGAGACACAGCGCCCCACAAGAGTCTCAGCCGGTTCGAATGAGCATCATGTCGGGGTAAAACTCTCGTCGGTCAGAGTGTGTCAGCCGAGCCATTTCAAAAGCTCTCCCCAAATCACCCCGGAGTCTGCAGCGCCCATCCAACGCAGCCATGTGTTTTGTGACTCACTAGCGCACCTCCTTCAGCTAAATCGATACCCTCACCGAGTTATTAAATTAAATGGATTAATGAAGCGAGTCGATGCTGAAACGTAGCGAATACATGGAATGGCTGAGGTGCCCCTGGGGAGAGGTAGGCTGCATCTAGCCGTCCAACGAGACGTCAGTAACTTTTTGGATAACAGAAGGTATTCTTGTTTATTTTTTATCGCGTTACTTAATATAAATACATTTTAATGCTAAATTGAGTCTTTTTTCTGAGACTCATGTATAATACAGACAGATAACCATCCATTGAAGTAAGCGTGCAGGACTCACTGGTTCGATGGTAGCTGGCTCTCCCTTCTGCCCCTTTTCTACTTTCGGGTGTCGTCCCTGGAAGGAAGAGACGGAAAGTTGACCAATTTGGGAATGAGTGGTCATGTGACAGGAAGTAGGCTGCTTGTACTGGGGGCTGAGATTGGGGCTGCGCTGGGCCATGAGCAGACGGGGGACAGGGGTAGGACACGTGGTGGTGGCTGGCCTGGGGGGGGGGGGGCGTACCTCCTCCTCCCGAGTAGCCGGCCGCTCCCTCTCCGCCCCTCCATACTGATCCTCGTACTCCTCGTACTCCTCATACACCCTGCCGTTGTACTGCGTCTCGTTCATGAAGTCCTCGGAATCCAGGACCTGCGTCGACCGTCGGTGAGTCTCCGCGCATTGCAAACGCACGGCGTCTCCGGAGGGCGGGTGACCCTCGGGGTCAACGAGTCCGCCGAGTGACTCACCTCGAAATCCGTGACGTTAGAGCCCACCGTTACTGTGGAGACGGTGATGTTGTCATACACGTCGCTGTAGAAATCCTCCCCGGCCGCCCCCTGCACCCCGGGCTGTTTGGGAGTCCCCTCCACCTGCACGTTAATATAAAGCGTCGATAATGCGACCCAGAGATCCCACAAGCGACGTTACTCGCTGGGCCTCGTCGACCTCAGGACCTGCTGCTTCAAGGGTCAACTGGCTAACACGAAGGGAAGGGAGACTGGTACGGGGCGCGACGTAGTTGGGGTTATATTAATGTCCCCTGGGGATTCTGGGGCCGGACTGCGTGTTTTCCTACTGCAGGATTAACTGAGCGAGGCCGCATATGTGAACAGCCAGCCCAGGCAGGTAATAAAACGCAGTGTGGGGTGACAGAGAATCAGAGGGTGGACGGAGCAGCCACTGCATTTCGATGGAAGAGCCAGGCCAAGAGCACGAGACGGGATTAACGTCTGATGCAAACGTTTAGCAGAACTGAGGATTCTTTCACGTGCAACCGTACAGCACAAATTCAGCCACACGGAAGAAAATTTTACATTTGGTGTAAAAAAAATCATCGTTTTTACATTTTAATCTTGCCAAGATTCAATTTTTACCCATTACTTGTAACCCCTTCTGTACTCACATGCATTTAATTTATGAATCTGACAGCATTGGCACACATAAATTATTCCATCACTATAAAGCCACAAGTCGCACCAGGCATATTGCACTCTCAGGCATATATGCATGTAATTGCGGTTTAACGCGCGGGTGTTAGAAAACCCATAAATGTAAGAAAAACCTGCTGTTAAATCTCTTGGCACCACAGCGACATCTGCAGGGGAAGAGGTGAACTGCAAGGGTTTTATTTTAAGTCATGCAGAAGCTGTCAAGTAGGAAGGTTAGGAAGTATTACAAAAAATAATGCATTTGGAGGGGAGGGGCAATGCTAGCTCTTTCCCATCTACCTCCACTGCAGGAAGAGCTGTGGGCACCGTCAGGATGACGTCTGGTGTGGAGTCAGGCTCGTGAGTGGGCATCTCAGGGATTTCGGAGGGTTCCAGAAGCAAGGTGATGGCAGAAGCTCTGGCTTCAGCAGCCTGGGGGGCTTTTGTGGTCTGGGAAGTGACCTTTAGCTGGGGGACCGCTGTCAAAGGAGTTGGTATAGGGACAACGTGAGCGGGGTCCTGAAGCAGATATTCAGGCAATGCAGCAGACACCCCCAGTAGCGTCTCTGCCTCCTTATTCTTCTCCCCGGAATCCTTTCTGTCCTTCTTTCTGCGGGACTTGTCTTTCTTCCTCTTCTTGCCTTTCCTGTTCTTCTTTCTGGATTTTTCCTTTCTCCCTGGCTTGTCATGGCCAGGAATCTCGTCGGGCTCCGGTCGGGGGGGCTTCCGAAGAGGAGGATCGAGGGCGAGGGCCAAGGACAAGAAGAAAAACAAACAAACAAACAGTAAAACACAGGGGAGCGCGAACGAGGAGGCCCTGACAGCGAAAACACCTGACCGAGATCCAGCCTTCCCCGGGCAGGACTCCTCCAGAGCCTCACGGATACTGGTGGAAAACAATTAGCGACCCGCAAACGGCCACTGTCACGGAGCTGCCGATGATCGGGGCACTTCGGAGAGCGTGCGGCTCTTTAAGCCGCGGCCCCCGGGAGCCTCGCCTAGCCTCACTCGGCCCAGCACCCCGGCCTGCAGTGCCCCCACCTCCGGGCGGTCAGAATGAGCAGCCCAGAACCCCACGTTCCCGTAGAGCTCGGGACTTCCTCACAGCTGTGCAGATCATCATGGACACACACACACACACACACACACACACACACACACACACACAGATGGACACGCTGGTTACCACGGTGTTCCTCGCTGTCAGTGTGATGCTTCATGCTCTCCTTGCTTAGGCTAGGTGCTCAGCACCCCCCTCCCTCCAGTAATGATCACGTAGACACTGTTGGGGGCGGGGGCCGATGGGCCTTTGGAGAGGGGCTTCCCGTCCGGCTGGGCAGAGGAGCTACAGCTAACGAAAACTCATCAAGTGGACCTCAACCCCCCC
>JAABNY020000045.1:16043246-16061128 GCA_015164015.2 Brevimyrus niger | reverse complement strand
GACTGACAGCTCCTTCCTGGGACTCCTCTTCTCAGCATTATTAGGATCTGCTGTGCAATTCCTCAGTGGGGAACCTTGTGCATTTATAAATGACACCGGGGGCCGGACCAGGTCTCTGAAAAACTATTTATATGTATGCTTGGGTTCTGGGGGGGGGACAACACTCTTGCCACTACCTAGTGATCCCCGAATACACAGCCTCAGCCCAGGTGCCCCCGACGCAAGGCGAGCCAATAAACATGTTTGTAGCTCGCAGGGTCTTTATCAGTGACAACAGGTCACCAGTGACACTAGGGGCAGCACAAACGTAGCCCTGAGTTTTGCTGGAGCTGTAACATGAGCTTGGCATGTTTTCATAAAGCTGTATAATGATACTTATGTGCATGTGAGATCTCAGTAACAGGGGCGTGTTTTTAACCATGAGGCTTCTGTGTTTTACTTTTTTGTGTAACTTTTATTCACGAGGGGGAGGCGATCCATTCCACCGGCTCCTTGTTTTGGGCCTGTTCTACTCTGGTTCTGACGGCAATGTCTGCTTTCAGTTTTTCTTTAGTTGACTCCGGAGGGCAGTTGAAAAGCACCTCCGGTGTTTTTATACGACGACTAGGGAGCAGGCGATGGCTGATGAGCGCAGAGCCGGACAGCGAGAGCCCGGAGCTCACAGCGGCTGGCCCAAGGGGCTGATGGGTAATGATGGGGATCTCTGCCAAGTGCCACGGGGAAAATCTGCAAGTTTATGGCAGCGCAGGTGAGCAGAGGAAACAAGACAGAGCAGCTCTCTGCCGCACACGGCCCTGGAGGGACCTCCAGCCGTTCCCAGGCCCGAAATCGACTTCTGCAATGCAGCTAAATTGCACTGCAATTTTTTTGACATTTATCAAAATGGTAGTAAACGTAGGTGTGTGGCGGCAATAGCGGCTCCCCCTGGTGGCAGAAGGACTCACCTGCACCTGCATGAGTTGATGGGGCAGGGAGCTGTACGGCAGGGGGTAGTCACAGTCGGGGATGTAGAGGCAGCAGTAGTCAGCCGCCACACTTGGGTCATCCACCAGCAGCAGCTGCTGGATGTGTCCCTGATGGACAAGAGGGACAGAAGACCACAGTAAAGGAGTACGACACACACTTATCTACTCTGTTCACTCCACATCAGGGCGTGGTGAACCAGACATGTCTGTCACCATGTCTGGGGCTTTCCGCACGCCCGGGGTCACAGCCTGACAGACTGATCACGTGGAGAGATCAGAGCAATGCTGCGGACAGCGGCCAGCGAGCATCGGCAAACGGGGAGGGTCAGCGGTCAGGGGGAAACAGAGGTCAGAAGGAGATCAGTGGTCCGATAGGGATCAGCGGTCGGGGAGGAGGTTCAAAGGTGGGGAGCAGATCAGCGCCAGGGAGGATCAGCAGTCGTTGAGGATCAGCGGTCGTTGAGGATCAGTGGTCAAAGACAGAGTTTAGGGATGATCACAGTGGTGGGGGGGGATTGGTGGCCAGAGGGGAATATTGCATAGGAAGGATCTACGGTTGTGGTGAATTAGCAGTTGTGGGGGGGATTATCCAGGTGGGGGAGGAAGATCAAGGGTTGGGGGGGGGGGATCATAGCAGATGAGAGATCAGAAGAGGTACAAACCCCAAATATAGACACACACACACACATACACACACACACACTGTTCAGTACCATGTGGCCCAATTCAAACAGCACCTCCCAAGCACCTGTCGCCCAGCAGATCCAGCATCCTTAACAGCTTAATTATGCATCATTAGATAAGTACAGAGTCGATGTACTTTGAAGAGAACCTCACCGGTACAGAAACTGGGGGGCCCAATAGAAAAGGAGGATGCAGAAGAGAAGTTTTGTAGCTTCCGGAGTGCGCGGTCCGTAGGCCAGTGATAAGATCTGGCAGCCGAAAGAACAGACAGGGAGACCCCACAGTAGAATGCGTGACACCCACACCACGTAAGAGTCGACTCACATAACTGGGGCTGAGGGTTCCAATTCTGTCCCTGCTCTGAGTATGCAGGTTTCCACCAATAGTCCAAATGCAAACAGCACCTCTGAATCACACGTAGTGTGCGACTGTAAGTCTGCTCCGTGCCGTGGAGCGGCGTCCTCTGTGCAGGCTGTCGACTGCCCTATGCTGCCTGCGATTGGCTCCAGGCCCCCTGTAACCCCCTATTAAATACTCAGCAGGAAGATGGATGGGAAAATGTACCGTAATGAGCAAACTTGCCTTTCTGAGTATTTTACGGCTTCTCTGAAGGGCTACGTTCTGATAAGAAAATCAAAGCACTTGTCGCTTCTCTCCCTCTGCCTCCATTCATTTCTCCTCTCATCATTGTTCCCTGGAAGAAAAGGATCTGCGTGCCCAGGAGCAGGGCGAAAAAAAAAAAAAACAGACACACACACACACTGGATCTTCGCTGCCATGATTGTCTGGGGTAAAGTAAACAGGGTCACGCCTTCCTCCATTTGCCATTTGAGGTTTAAGTGGTTGGGGTGACGCGTGTTATGAGTCTGCATTGCTGGTTTGCTCTAGACGGGCAGGGGTGAGATGGCAGAGAGAGAGAGAGAGAGAGAGAGAGAGGGAGAGAGAGAGAAAGAGAGCTTGAAAAGATAATTAAGCAGCAGAATGTGGGAGAGGGTTAGGGATTTGTGGGAGAAACTAGGATCCTAGGTGATCCTAGGAATTTTTAAGGTGGGGAGCACAAGAGGGGCTATAATTCATACAGAGGGGGCCACATTATCATTAGCCAACAATGCAATAAACCAGAAAGTCTGTCCGCCTTACCCGCACACGCTACACCGCAGAGTTAATCTGCGAAAATCAACTAGCAAAACCTTTACCTCCTAATTAATCGCTAAAATTAATTAATACTCCCATCTCCCTTCTCTGCAACATGTAATGAGGGCTGTTTAACCACCTCCCCATTACGTTCTCGCCCCCAAATCCCCCATGATCTTACACAGTGGCAGTGGGAAAACACACAGCACGAAACACTAACAGCCAATAAAGTGTTTAAGTTAATCAACAATAAAATCCAACTACCCTCCATGCAGCGGCCCATGAGGGTCCCCCAAGAATACACCCAATGCTAAACAGACTCTGCCATATTAACTGGGCTCCCGGTGATAAGCTGTTCAACATTGCCCAACTAGACAGACATGCAGCACCGCCAGCCAGCCAGCCAGCCAGCCAGCCAGCCAGCCTGCATGCACGCGCATGCCAATTAGTCACACCTCATTATAATATATGTGAGTGACACAGGAGGGAGCCAATCAGCTTTCATCTGGGGCCAGTGACCCTGTGGCCACGCCCCTCAAACGGCCCTGGGGAGAAAAAAAGGAAGAGTGCCCATTAAACCACCTTGAAGGGGAGGGACAGCAGGCCCCGTGCCCCCCAGTACACCTGCCCAGCCGCACACACCCCCCCACACACACCTGTTGTCCAGGAGGCCATGCTCCCCATTACACCATGAACAATAAAGCCAAAGAGCCAGCATAGCATCTAAGCAGAACCATGGATGTGCCTTTGCCATTCGCCCCCCGCCCCCCCCCCTCCCCGCCCAGATGTCGGGTCTGGGAATGAGCAGAACTCACATATCCCCTGGTGGCTGACAAGCCTACTGGGTCATAGACCGATGGCGTGATCCACAAAAAAAAATAAAAAATTGTGAGAAAAGACAGCAGAAGGGGAAAAAAATGCGAGTCAGAAGGAACAACTGTGAGTCATCAATGGGAACAAGTTGTTAAGGCCATTCTGCGATGCAATCTGCGCAGGCTGTGCATGCAAGGGGGTGGCCAGTGGCTGGGGAGCGCGGTGAGTCAGGCCCGGGGTAAAGGGAATATGCGATGGACTCCGGTGCAGGACTCCTGTTACCGTGGGTCGCTTGGGGAGGCCTGATTACTCATTCCAGACATTGCACATTTGCATGGTTAACCAGTAACTGTAACGATGCAGATGCTAAGCTTCTATGCTAATCTACAGAGCCGTATGCTAATCTTTGATGCTAAGGTACAGATACATATGCTAATCTTTGATGCTAAGGTACAGATACATATGCTAATCATTGATGCTAAGGTACAGATACATATGCTAATCTTTGATACTAAGGTACATATATGTATGCTGATCTTTAATACTAATGTGCAGATACGTATGCTAATCCTTGACGCTAATGTATAGATATGAATGCTAAGCATCCATGCTAAAGTACACATACGTATGCTGAGCTTTGATGCTAATGTGTAGTCACGTATGCTAAGCTTCTATGTAAAATATTCTGACTCAGTAACTGTTTAAACCCTCCCCTGCAGACAGGTCCATGTGGTGAACCATTCAGGCTAACACATGCTAACTGGCTAATACTCTGAAAGTATTGTTCTGGCATTGTTCTTGGTAGCTTCCCTCTTCAAGAATTAAACGCGCGTCCACCTCATCCGTACGGCTCACCTCGAACACCTCGTCGTCCTGCAGGCGTGCCCCAAACATGGCGATCCCCTCGGTGCTGATCACGGGACCGTCTCCCCGAGCCAGCTCCAGCGTCTGCACCTGCTCGCAGTCCAGGTAGAGCGTGGCCGCCTTGCCTCGCACGCTGTAGGCAATTCTGTGCCAGCTGGGAGGAGCAGGAAGGGCAGATAGGGTCAGGAGCTAAGCGGGGGGATCTAAGGGAGAGAAAAATGGCCTGCTGGACAATTGTCAGATACAGGAGAAATCACTGGATCCGTCCAGTCAAGTTGTTCCAGAGTCCCTCATCTGCGGCCGAGTGAAGGGCTGTACCAGACCATCGCGGCGACCAGGCACGACCGCGGAAAAGCACTCACTTTCCGTCTGCTAGGTCAACTGTGCCGAAGATGGGGTAGAGCTCGGGGGGGGGCAGCCCCTGGTGGTCCGCGTACAGCAGCACTGGTGAGGGTCCCACCTCCAGGCCAAGCTGCTGCACCCCGCGGGCATCATAAAGCGAGAGCAGGGAGGAGCGAGTGCCCTTCTTCGGCCTAACCGTGGCCATCAGGGAGAAGTCTTCGGGGAAGGTGGAGTCTGCAGAAGGGGGCGTGGACATTTCCAAGATGGTGTTTATATACATGGGACACACCCACATAGGCCACTCCCTCTTCGACGAAGAATGATGATTAGATACCAGATGGACTGAGACAGCCGCTAATTAAAAGGTGCTAGTTAATGACATGTCTCTGTCGAGCTCAGGCGACACAGTATGTTTCTTGAGTGAGAAAATGTGTGTGTGTGTGTGTGTGTGTGGATTAGGTAAATATTACATTGCAGCGACCGGATATCCCCCACAATGTAATAAAAGCCTGTTTTTTCATGTCATGGGGACCATTTTTTAGGTCCCCACAAGGGTCCGTGAGTGCAATAGAAAAAAAGTCAAAAGTCGTGCGTGTGTATGTGTATGTGTGCACGCGTGTGTGTGTGTGTGTGCACGCGTGTGTGTGTGTGCGCGCGTGTGAGTGTGTGCGTGTGAGTGTGTCGTGTGTGCCCGCGTGTGCGTGCGTGTGTGTGTGCGTGTGTGTGCGCGTGTGTGTGTGCGCGTGTGCGTGTGTGCGTGCGCATGTGTGTGCGTGTGTGTGTGTGTGTGTGCGCGCGCGCATGTGTGTGCGTGTGTGTGCGTGTGTGTGTGCGCGTGTGTGTGAGTGTGTGTTACCTGGAAAGAGCTGCTTTGTTGGCACGGACAGCCGCATCCTCTTGCCTATCCGGAAAGCCGCGTCGATCTTTGCCGTGTCATTCCTGGCTGTACAGAGCCCCGCCTCCAGGGACACGCCCTCCATATCCAGCGATAGCTCCAGCAACCGCAAAACATCTGTGGTATTGGCTAATGAGAGCAGGGAAGCGGGAGCAGAAGGTTCCAGAAGCAATCAGAGCCAATCACTTTGCAAAAAAGAGCGAAGCATAAATAAATGGCATTCTGGGAATGGCTTCTACGCATTCTTCCCACTCGATCTCTGACACACCATAACAGAAAGTATACTGCCTGCTTTCGGGCTAAACTCAAAGTCCCTAAACAGATTGTTCAAAAGCAAAAGAAAATGTAAAATCTAACCTTTTGCACATGCTAAATTACAACATTTCATCTGTTGCTGGAAATCTATACTTATAGTATAACAAAACAGACCTTTGATTTTAAAAATGTTTGTTCAGGTCTAACAGACTGGGGCCCAGCATCCAAGCAGCCATATTGGTCACACTGGCAGCGTGGGTCACATGACCCAGCTCACACTTCCTGGATAGTCATTTTGCTGATTGGCTATTGTGTTTCATAAAAACTCCCTACATACAAGTGTGGGGCTCATAGAGGGTATCATTATGGAGTGCAGAGTTGCAGGCTAGCCACCACCCAACCACACCTGCCAGCTGACACCTGCCCCTGTTACTGTGGGGCATCCAGAGACCAGGCTTCTGTCCCCCCCCACCATCCTCCTTCTGCTGACTAAATGTGATGACATTCTAATAGGGGGGGAGGGGAGGTCTTGAAACTATATTGCATCACTTCCTTGTGCGACGAGCTGACCGGTCCCACTGGGGAACACAATCCCTCAAAGCGTGCCAATCAGGTCAACTGCGTGCAACGAAACAGATGCTGAGCGAGATCCGGCCAGCCAGAAGAGAGCACGTTTGTAGCCAAACAAGCATAAACTTCTTATAATTGCGCCATTACGTGGTTGGGGCAAGGAACCGCAGAACACAGAGGAGAACAAACGGGGATGGTCAGTCAGGCACTCACTGATGACAAGTTATGGTGATAATTCCATTTATAGAGACAAATGCGGGTAACACATTGGAGGTTACAAAAAACATGGTCTTAAGTAAACACATTCATACAAATAATAATGCATTCATAAAGCATTATAAACATGGCAATATATATTCACGAAAAAACATAACACATTATAGGCATGATTATTACGCATTATGACTACCTTATGAAGCTCTCATCTATAATGCACTATAGACACCTTCATAATGCAAGACAAAGCATCCTTGATGCTCATACTGGCCATTTCTATAGTGCATTATAGATGAGAGCTTCATAAAGCATTCATAATATGCATAACACATCTGTATAACACATTATGCTATTGATAAGCATTTATAGCCATGTTTATAATGCTTTATGAATGCATTATTATTTGTTAGTAATGCGTTTATAAATAACTAAAAATATGGCCTTAAGTGTTATCGAAGATGATGCTCAGGCCACCATGAGATCAATGTCCAGTTAAATTGCAAACAAGTCAGTGATGGCTTAATCACAGGGGAGCGTGAGGTCGTCGGCGAGGGGGGATTATCGATCTCACGGGACCCCACCTCCAGTCCCGTTTCTGAGACGGAGGCTCAAATATCGCCCGAGACCTGGCAACCCGGGAACGGGAAGGATGTGCAAGCAAGTGGGAAACAAGGCTCCTCAAGAAAAACAGGGATCTGACAGAGATGTAGGTCCTGGATCACATCGAATTCCCCTGAAGGAGCATGCAGAGGGTCAATAAACATTAATAATTACTCCTTCCTACCTCTTCCCTATACAATTGGCTGTAGCCAAGAAAAGAATCAGCAGTACATGTGAAGAATGTTCAATGGCAAACATCTCACGCAAAGAGTTGGCCGGAGGCCCTGCCCCCGTAACAATGGAGCCCCGGGGTTGGTCACATTCGTAACAGCAGCCGCGATTGGTCCACTTTTATGGAATCCCGTGTTCCTGCCTCCTCCCTGCTCACCGCTTGTGTGTTTTGGCCCCCGCGCTAATTAGCGGTGATGAAACCTAAGCAGAGCAGTGGTGTGGGGGCGGCATGCAGCTGCCGTAATGTCAGCTGCAGGTCTCGGGGGACGCCTACACCTCCCAACACACCCACACACACACACACACACACACACACACACACACACACACAAGGAAACTTCCCGTCTCTGTGCCTGTCCCGAGCTCCCGTCGACTCGAGCTCGAACGCAGTTTCAGTCGACACGACGCCGGCCCCGCCCCGAACAGAACACGAAAAACAGATTTCTGAAGGCAAAAACTTTCGGCACTTGCGTTTTTTTTGTTTTTTGTTTTTTTTTAGAGACTATCGTTCTGTGGGGATGTCTCCATAAAAACTTTTTTTCTAGGGATTTAACTGTTTGTTAGGAATTTCTTTTGAGCGTGCATCCCCACTAAGATAGCATAGCTTAAGTATTGCCACACACACAGCAGTAGCTACGGTAGTTCACAGACTAAAGAGCTGTACAAAAAGATGGCTTGACCTGAATGATTCGACTGAACTGTCAGGCATCAAAGGCGATGAAGTATCACTGGATACTTCACAGTGTCTGAGGATGATTGTCTGCAGAGCAAACAAACGATGCAGGACAGCACAAGCAAAGCCCCTCTGATGCCCAGCCGCACCAACCAAACCACAGTGCGCTCTGGGGTTAGCCCTGATTGCAAGTCAGGCTGAGACTTCAATGACGGGCGCAAGATCAGCCCCGATCTGAGACGAGGCTCCAGCCTTTTCATCTTCCCCATCCCTCCCTCCGTCGCTCTTTGAAATGCAGTAACCGGCTGTCTCTACCCTCCAATCCTGTGCCCGCCTCACCTGTGCCAGCGCCCCTTGGGTTCACTGTTGTGGTTTGTGTTGATGTGCCTGTGCGAGTTTTGCATGTGGACCGTTTGCGTTTGCATAAAGAATCTGAAGCTAAGACACGGATACAGGAACCAAAGCGCCGCTCCCTGACCTGAACGTGCATAGCAGCACCTGCAGTAACGCCAATAGGGTGAAGTATAGGGAGGATTGAAGCACTGAGATATAAACACTGCACCCGATTGGCTGATTCACAAGACCACGCCCTTCCAGGAAGTTAGACAGCCACTACTCTGGTCCACACAGGCTCCGCCCCTCCACAGCCCAACCACACAAACTCCGCCCCCTCATCTAATCCACACACATTCGCCCAAGTGCTCCTCCTGCACTTCATTTCTGTCAATTAAGGGACGGTAAACTCCTCGCACATGCTCCCTGACCCCCCCCCCCCACCACCTCTCTCCCCACCTGACAGCAGTATTCATGGAAACAGAACATCCTCAGGAAGAAGAATGTGAGCTGGGAGTATTAATCATGACAGGGGGGCTTCCCAAGGCGAACGCCCTCAGAAAGAACGGCAGATGCCGAGCGGGGGGGGGTCACTCGGGCCCTGAGGTTGCACAGGAGACCCCCTGGAATTTCTTGCTGGGCTCGAGATGGGGTGATGGCTGCCTTTGAGCCCCTCGCGGTCACGGGACACCGGATTCTGAAGGAAGGAGTTAAATCAAGCGGACGATGTTGCTCCAGGGTTGGACTGGGATCGAAAACAACCCTTAACTTTGGGGTCCCAAATTGGGGTGGGGTGGGGGGAGGGGGTGTCCAGCAGGAAGATGCCCAAAAAATGCCAGATGGCCAGTCCAGCCTTGTGTCACTCAGAAATAAATGGGGGCTCAGAAACAGGAAATGGGGGGGGGGGGTTGTTTTACAGCTTGTACTAACACCATCGGAGAGCCCCTGCCAACCCACCCACGAGTTTCCCACCAACCTACTGAAGGGTATTTGACTGACATCCAGTGAGCTCCAACCACACCTTCTGGTGAGGGGGGTGAAGCAGCGCTGAGGGCTCGCCCCCCCACCCACCTCACCCCCGAGGACAGATTGGGCCAGCGGGCCTCGCTGGTTCCCCATTTGCTACATCGGTCATCAGTGGCAATACTTGGTGCAGTTTCTGTGTGTGTGTGTGTGTGTGTGTGTGTGTGCGTGTGTGTCAGGGGTTACTTCTGCTCTCCAGATGTTCACGCCTTCTCTGTGTGTGTCTGTGGGACTGTGCAAGCATGTGGGTGTGTTTTGCAGAGGGAATATACTTCGCAAAGAAAGGGACACGTCCGTGTTTTGTTGCGGTGTTTTTTCGCGGTCCGAGGGACCGAGGCTGCCACTGCAGTGAAACTTGATCCAGGGCACCCATTGGCTATCAGGCATCAGGGGGAGGGGCTCAAGTCATCTGATTGGCTGCATGTTACATTAGGGTTCTGCCATTGAGAACAAGGTCTACCGTAGATGAGAGATCGAGAAGATAGAGGGAAAGAAGGGGAGGGGCAAAGATAATGGCACCGCCAACCGTTTATACTCTCTCAACAGCACCTCTGCCCCCATCAGTACCGCCGCTTTTGAGACCGAAGGGATGAAGCGGCTAATTATGACCAGGTGCAAAAATCTCTATGGAATGGCCAGAGTCCGTGAGAGGTGCGACAGGCCGAGGTCCAGAGAATCCCACATCTATCTGGCTGCCAAGTGGATGGGGGAGGCTGAAGAGCGAGCGGGCGAGCGAGCGAGCGGGCGGGCGGATACCTCCACCCTTCCAGAGAGCAAATATTGCTAGAGAAAAAAAAAACAGGCATCTCGAGTTCACTTTCCACCACACAGAGAAGGTCCATAATCTATGAGGGTCTATCGAATCTCTCCACAGAGTGGTTCCCTTTCGTAGACAAACTCACAGGTACATACCCCCCCTCCCTCTCTCTCTCTCTCTCTCACACACACAGCTTTCTTAACGCTGGCATCACTACTGATACGGAATACTCACTGTACTTACAGCCAATCAGTATAATTACTTGTCATGGACATATCATTGGAAAAAATACCATACACACAAACACATATGTCTCCCCCCCCCTTCCCCCTGCCCCCACTCCCACCCGCTGACACATACAAAACACACATTTTCCTCTCTGGTCTCCCCATAACAGCCCCCTCCTGTGGAGCTGGTAATCACAGCCCTGCATGACTCAACAGGCGGGACTCCGGTGGGGGGGGTGTGGGGGGGCTTCCCAGGCCGCTGTCAAGGGAACTGGTGTTAGCACTCTGAGGGCGAGGGCCGGGGCACAGCCAGGACGGTTTGGTGCCCAGCCCGCCAATCGCACCACTCACTGTTTACCCACAATTCACTGGTGCCGTGCGAGTTCCACAGCACCGACAGCACACTTCCTGTTCCAGGCAGCCGTGTCCTAGCCCACACACGTCGGCCCGGGTTATCGGCAGTGCTGAAACCAGGAGCTGATTGGCTGGGAGGTGAATTGGAGGGGAACGCCGCATAGTGATAGGTCTGATAGTCACATGTGTCCTGACTGGCCGATTCACAAGCAAGGCCTGACTGCATTAACTGAATCACCAACCCTGAACGAACACTTCTAGAACACGACTTAAATGACCGCCACGTAATATTCAGCGCGGATGACCTAAAAGAAAGAAGCGTAGAGGAGTGAGTTCTACTGGTCCTGAAAACTACATTTCCCATCATGCCTGTTTGTTAAACCACATCAGTATCACGGATCACTGGCTTTCACCCATTCCTCACACACATTCAGTAGATAAGCAGGAGGAATCGCACATTCCAGGAACATACAGATTCCGTTACCCACTTGGCCCCCACAGAAACCGGGTGGCAAATATGGCGGATCGACCGAAGGCAATGGTTTCACAACAAAGCAACGTTTAGTAAGTCAGACAAAAGGCTCCCACAGTCGCTTCGCTGGACGCCTCCATGCTGGACTTCACACGACAAGCAATGGAACATTTTCCTCTCCGCAGTCTGAAGGTCAGAGGCATCTGGTTTCGCCCCACCCCGCCTTAATGGGACTGACAAAGCCTCCTACACGTCTCGCATGACACATGACGGCACATGATCCATGAGATGGTCCCGCTTACATCATGGCTCCCCATACACTTTCACATACTATAGATGCAGTTTGCTGCTCCCCTGGGAGTGACTGTAAAAACATGTAGCGTGCATCACGGTTACTCACAACACACATTTTATCTGTATTGAATGAATAAAGTTTTATCGGTTATTGTTTGCAGGAAGAACAACTGGGATATAACAACAAACAAGAAAACTTTGTTTAAAAAATAAAACCATTAGTTTTAATAATGGACCACACCTACAGGATCATAAATTTTCCACCCTGACATTGGAAAATGTAACGCTGGACCGGTGCCCCGGTTGGGGAAGCGTGGCGGGTGTTGCCAATAAGGCTGCCGGTAACAGAGGGGACTTCCAGTCTATCACGTTAACATTAAGCTGTTTCAGTAACCGGTGCACCGGTAACCTTCGTCCCACGCCACGAGTCAAAACCCCGCAGGTCGTCTGATTAATCCCCATTTCGTGGATTTGGCCGCATTTCCTACTCTGCACGAGTACAGCAGTGCAAAGGAAAAATTGTGTTACATGTCTGACAAGTGCGCTGGGATACAGAGGGACTGGACAGCAGTGAACGGGGTCCAAGTAGGACAGGGGGAGGGTAAGAGGGGGGGCGTCCTACATATCCTAATAACGCCCAGCATGTTAATGGCCTTTTTTAAGAAAAAAAAAAAGACTTTGAAATGACATATTTCCAGTATTTTCCAGAGAAAGAAAATCGCACATCTCATTAAAATGACTCATCTGTAGTGCCTAATGCCCGAAATCAAGAACGCGAGTGAAATAAAAAAAAATTTAAGCTGCCCAAATTGGAATTAACTTGGAAGCCTAGTCAGGCTGCAGTCCCGGACTGTAAAGGCCGCGAAATGTCAAGTTTGCAATAATGTGAGGATTCAGCCCCACATCAGATAACTTATCCGAAGAACCGACTATACTCCAGGGGTGTTTCTGATTAATACCCAGCACAAAGCACGACGCGGTGCTCCGGGAAAGCATCGGAGACACAGATGCGCAAGATGACATTATCTTATTATGTGAGGCACAGAAATTCTGCGGAAATGTATTGTCTGCCCCCTAGTAATGCAGAGTCGGCGACACTCCGGGCGAACAAGTTCAAACCAGCAATGTTGTTAATTATGCAGCCAGACTGCAATATAACATCGGGTCCATTTCGGTGCACGGATCTGGCAAATCAGATGCATATACCGAAAAGTTTCCAGCGTATAACTTTGAACTCCTCGCAAACATGCCCGATTCTGGATAAGTAACAGGTTGGTATAACAACAAGAATTTAATAATAATAATATTAATAACCACTCACCGGGCGCCCCAGCTGCCCAAACGGGGAAAACGAACAGCAAAAGCAGCCAAAAGCTCCGTCTGCCGCCGCTTTTCTCGCTGAAGGTCCGGCGGTCCATCTTCGAATCTCCGTCCTCCTGTTTCGATGGGAACCGGTACTTTCTGAAATATACGCCAAGCGATCTAACTGAGGAGATCTGCAGCCATCCGGAGAAAGGACGAAATGGCCCGTTCCCTCCCTCCAACTAATGGCTTCAGCCTCATGCAAACAGCTCCGGCAGCAAATACAACTTTTTTTAAAGATCCCGATCTGTGCACCCCCCCTCTCCCCCCACCTTTCAATCACGCTCTCCCTCCTCTCTATCACTTTCTCGCCCTCCCTCGTCCTCTTACTCCCTGCCCTCCTAGCATGCCCCCTCCCTCCTCTCTTTCAGAAGTGATAGATGAAATTGTGCCTCCAGAGGACAAATATCATAAATCACTTTTCTAACGCCTGCCCGATAATTGCTAATGAAAGACCCCATTAGCTCCCTAATTACTGATTATCGATTTTTTTTAAAGAAGCATAATAAACGATTAAATTGCGCCCATGCCGACAGTTTTGCGTGACTATGGCCGTTATATTACAAGTACAAAGGTTATTTCCCACGTTTATTTATAATGTGGTATTGGTTAGAGATTCCCAGACCGATAATCATCGTTAAAATTAGGATAATCGCAATGCAAGGGAAATTATGAAGGAAGGGAAACGGTGTATGAATAATCAGATTGGACAGCCTGTTTGGTAAAATAAGCCGTAAATCATCGTGTGTGATGAACCCTGGAACGGGGACACGGTGGTCTAACGCTAGATTTGCGAGATTTATCCGGTGTGTCGGCAGCCTGACGCAGCACCCCAGCCCAGAGTTCTAAAACAGCTGCCTATTGGGACCGATATAGTTGCACCCTGAGATAAATAAGTCAGTTGGGAATATAACTGATTCAGGCGCTAGCTGCGCTAAAAGTTGCAAATAAGTAAAGTTTTTGAGGGATAGCAAGATTCCAATAACACAAATGCACAGAAAAAAATCGAAATAATTTTGATTTGTTTAATTCAAATAAATGTAAACTTCTGCAAGTAACTGGCATACAATTATTCAATGCACATTATACAAATAATTGTCCTATTTGTATTTTATAGAAAGCTAATTCAAAACATATATTTCTTTGGGTTTTTTTTAATCGACTCACACCTTTGGAATCTTCTTCCTGTGGTTTCTGTCCTCTCCCACTCTGACATCATGCAGTCCAGGTAAACTGGAAACACTGAATTCGCTGCCTGGTGTGTGTGATGCGTCAGCCTCCCCAGAACATTCTGTGGCTGACTTTGAACCGCCGTGACCCTGAAGGGGTAAGTTAGCAGGATAAAGCAGCAAAAGAAAGTTCCGGTTGGAGGATGGTATGGGAATCCACGGCTTTGCAGCGCCCGAGGTCGGAGGACGGCAGACCGCGCCAACGGGGAGCCCTCTAATTAAAATATTAACCAGGCTGACATCACCATTGCCCAGACCGCAGGATCCCTTTGTCTGGGAGCCGGGAAGCTTTCCTGCCTGTGACTTGTAGCTCACAGGGCTCAGAGCACCTAAATGCCATCAAACGGCACACTGGTATGCGTTTTGTTTTATGTGTTTTTAAGGACCACAATACATTGTAGGGTTAGATATGGGGAGTCAGCAGGCGCACACACACACAGACACACACACACACATGCTTGCATTCCTGTCTTTGTGGGAACTTCTCATTGATGAATAATGTGAGTCATTTTTTTAATTTAAAGCTCACTAAGTTATTAAAATTAGAAATATTCTCCTTATGGCGATGTCCCGAGTATGGTTAGGAAAATCCCCACACACACGCACGTACGCAGACACACATGTATGCACGCACGCACACACACACACACACACACACCACACACACACACAGAAAAGCATTCTGGAGTTCCACAGGGGAGTCGGGGAAGAAATCGGAACTGTGGAAACGTGCAAATTACTTCACGGACTCCAGCTGATCCTATAGATAAACAGGAACCCCCCCCTCCACCCCATCATCTCTCATGGTTTAGCTCTCCAGAATACATTCCTAGCAGATTTTAGCAGATAGTTGCCAACAGTCTGGTCAGGAGTCTAAGCTGGTAGTGAGAAATGGCTCCTGTACCCCGTGAGAAATACCGCCCCCCCCTCCTGCATGGCCTCCCCACTGTACAAGCCGACCCAGATGACTGCGCAGTCGAGCTGCACGCAATGCCCAGCTGCGCAGTCAAAATCTCCCACGTAACCCCATCCACCTCGCGGTCGACCTTGCCGCACGATCTCTGCCCCGACCCTCCTCTGTACCTCCGACCAGAAGGTCACCGGTTTGAATCCCACGCTTGACTCACATCTCCTCCGGACTCCTGAGCGAGGCCCTCAACCCCCTGCAAAATTGCTGGAGGAAGGTTCCGGATAAAGCTTCACTCTTACCTCTGTGTGAGCGTCTGTATGCAAAATAAAAGGAGATCAAGATGCGATATGCGGAGAGAAAAAAAACACACGCACACATTCCAAAGCACCTTCGTTTAAGCTTTAATGCTCGCCCAAGTCGTACATCACTGTTCACAGTATAAACTATCATCAGAGAAATGAGAACTGAGCTTAGGTGTTGGTGTGAACTGAGGTATATTAACCTCCTCACTCCAATACACTCAGATCCATTTTGCATGCCCTTGACCTACACGACGATATTTGACAAAGAAAAAGCCAGAGTAAGACTGTTCAAGCACCGGAAGTTCAACATAAGAACATTAAATAAACGTAGAGGTGCCAGGTTAGTAGAGAAATTCATGGAGCAGATGGGTCTTGAGGCGTTTCTTGAAGGTAGAGAGGGAGTCTGACGACCGGACATGACTCAGCAGCTCATTCCACCATCGGGAATCCCACAGGAGAACCGTCTGGAGGGACATTTCTCACATGGAGGATGGAGCTCTGAGTAGCGCTGGTTTGCCGACTGAAGGGGGGCGAGATGGGATGCGGGTCTTGAGGAGTCTATTGATGGAGATGAATGTCTGTCCAATAGGGAGCCAGCGTGGAGATACAAGACAGGGTGTAACGAAACGTCCATGATCATAAGCAGATGGCATCACACCCAGTTACCACGGAAACGCATCTCACCTGCTCCTCTACTGGAAACCCAAAGGTGAGCGTTCATTAGCTGTGATTGATGGCCTCCTGCCTTCATTATCATGATTTCCAGAGTACAAACGCTTTGCTGAGGTTAATCCGTGATGTCAGGACGCCCTCAGGGGAAGGAGCTTCATCAGATGTGCCGTACAGGTGCGACCGCAGCCTTCGTTTCGGGTGAGCGATAATCCTCAACCTCCCTGACCTGAAGTCGGCATTCAAAGCCTGGGCCGGCCTCCGTATCGCGCCTGTCACCCCGAATCCTGACGTCTGATCAGCCGTAGGGACACCTTTCTGCACGCGAAACTTTTCCCCCTTCTCTTCATGTTCTGCCGTTCTCGCTTTGCCGTCACATAAAAAAAAAAATTTAAAAAAATAGGTTCGGGATGAAACCTCCGGTTCTGGGCTCTCGCAAGGAGCTGACCTGTCAGATCTTCCCGCCTGAGACAAGCTGGAACAGAAGGTTCAGCCGCCCTCGTCTGATGGAGGTGCACGTCTACAGCAACTCACCGAGCAATAAGAAGATGAGTAACTTTCCCTGCCAGAAGCCAGGCGTGTATCCCCGAGATAAAAAGAAAAAGAACAAGGTGGAACCTGCATCATTTTTCAATGCCTCTGACACACTGCATGCGTTTTTAATTGCGACCAGCATGTCCTACCCGCAAAATGACAACGTTTAATGTTTTTTTTCCCCGCTCCAGAAAGGAATTCCCCGCACCAGCTCGATCCTGTCGCAGAAACCGCAAATCGGAGTCCTGTTCACTGTCTCCCAAGACTTTATTGCAAGAAGATGTTGGGGGGACATCTGAAGCTCTTCAGCGGGACACAGGAAAGGCCTAGAGGACTCGTCCGTAAGAGGCAGAAACAGCAAGCAGGGTCTGGAATTCCGTGAAGTAGGTGGGCCGGTCTGGCAAGCATTATTTTCCATCTCCAAATGATCAAAAACAATTCAGAGGATATTGGGAACATTCATCACTTATGAAAGCCGCGACGTCGATAGCTGACGCCGTGTCCGCGCCGTCTCTCAAGGGCCTGGGCACGGGGCTCGAACGTGATTCGCCCGATTTATCAATGACACGGCCGTCGCTTTATCAATGACGGCTCTATTTGTCTGAGTGCTGCGGATACGCTGGACGGAGCGAAGGCCCGAGCCAACTGTTCATCGTCATCTTCAGCCAGAGAGGGACTACGTGAAATACTGATGGATTACGGGCGGAGTACAGATGACAGAGAGATGTTTGATATTAGAAAGAGGATGATGTTACGATTCGTCGTTTTCAAGAGCACAAATGCCACCCAGACGCAGAGCACGAGAAGCACAGGCAAGTGTGGCTTTGAGCTGGACTGTCTCCTGATTCCGCCGGAGTCAAAGTGAAACCGTGCTGGGCATTGGGTCGGGGGTGGGGGTGGAGGGGGGGGGGCAGACAGCTTTATTTTCTGATAAATGGGATGGGGCATCCACTTCTGATGGGGTCACCTAACCCAGGCACACACACACACACACACACACACACACACAGCCCTATCGAGTCCCCGTGACTGGAAGGAATGGCAATCACGGCGGTGTTAATTACACCCATTAAGGCCCCAGGACGACAAAGGTAATTCGCACATAGGATCGAGTCTTTTAAATAAGCTGTTCAAACAGACATTTATTTTTTCACCAAATAAATTAGTCCCCCCC
>JAABNY020000045.1:15910031-15921275 GCA_015164015.2 Brevimyrus niger | reverse complement strand
GACACAGCCAGGGACACACAGCATATCTCCCCCATGCCCCCCCCCCTCCAGCGATGACCCACATTCCACTGTCCTTCCCATGTCCTGGCGTCCAGATGTCCGAGCTAGAGGGGGGGGGCCCGGAGTGCGACTGGAGGTGGCGGAACAGCCCCCGGTTCAGGGCGACAGCCACTCGTCTCGAAAAAAAAAAACAGGGGGGCGGGGGGTGTTGAGAGAGGCTGCTTTCTGGGGCTGTTTAAGGTGGCTGGACAGGATCCCAGGCCCGGAAGCTGGTGGCGTTTATGTAGAGCTTTGTAGAACATTTACATTCTGTGTCAGTGGAGCGGGGAAATGCAGGACTGTGTCACTCAGGCACAGTCAGACACAGAGAAACACACACAGACACAGAGAGACAGATACACACACACACTCACACACATACACAGTGATAAATACACAGACAGAGACACAAAGAGAGAAAGAGAGACAGAGACAAATGGTGGGTCTGAACCACAGACTCAGGCAATTCTGAAATCCAAGGCACCCCTCCCCCCACCCCGACCCACCTGTGGACCCCAAACAGAGGCAGCCGCAGTTAAACCCCCACCGGGAGCCCAGTCCAGCTGGTATTACAGTACAAAGCGGCCACAAGGGGGGGGGGTTGCCGACGTAAAGTATGCCAGCGTCCTGAGATTTCAGAGCGATATCACCGCCACCCCCCCCCCCCCAGCAGCCACTGGTTCAGAGCATCTCCCCAATCATATCCTTTGATACTTGGCACCTCTTCCATTGTTCTGGAAGCGGGAGGCAGCCTGGAATAGCGGGACAGGGAGGAGAAGGAGCAAGTGTGTGTGTGGGGGGGGGGGGGGTGAATGCAAAGCGGGATGCAAAGGCCCAGCTGCGAGTCCGATGGGCCGAGCTGATAGGCTGCTCATTTCCATGTGGGCGGGGCCTTGCTGCTCACTGTTAAGGTAAGGGACAGGGACCGCAGGTGGGCGGCTGTTACGCAGAGATGGGGGCAGACACCCTACGGAGGTTGGCTGACGCATCCGTCAGGTGTAAAGCTTCCAGAAAGTTCCACACCCTGCAGCATAGCCCCGGTATAACCGTTTCCTCTTCAGCCGGTGGCTCCTCGCCTCACCTGACAGGTACCAGGACGGAGGGGGAGGGAAGGCAAGCACAAATGGCATGCGACTAAACTCCCTGCAATCCAGGTCAGCTTCATGCTGCCATCTTGGAAATGTACACTGGCGGTGGAGGGGCTCAAAGGTCAGGCTGATATTTTTTCCTGTACAAGGACAGGACTCCAAGAACACCCCCCTTATCCGCCTGGACTCTGACTCGAAAACATCTGACCTGCTACACACACTAACCAGGAGGGGGCGCATCTCCCAGTTTTTGTTAATATGGACATTTTTCAGGTATACTGTTACTGGGTAATGAATAATGGAAAACGGCCATTCGTCGTGACACATTTAAATCCCACGCCGTGCCGCAGGAGGAGCAGCAGGCAGGCGGGGGCTCTGAGACGGGGGCCCGGTGACCTGTGAAGGCGGGGAGCCGCCCCAGGGGACACCTGCTGTGAGGGTGGGGCCACCACGAGGGGCGAGGTCAAAGGGCACGGGGAGAGCCAGCGCCACAACCGTCACGCATCACTGGGAAGGACGAACCGGGGTGAGGGAGGGGCCCACGGGAGCCAGATGCATTCTGGGATGGCTCGGCCCACGAGTGCCTGCCCTCAAACGGCATGTTGCCCGCCGACACCCTCAGAGAGTCCCGCTCTCCGGCACAGCCCCCCCCCCCCTCCCAGGACACCCTCTAGACTGCTGCGAGTCATTACAGAGCCGGGGAGGGGGGAGGGGATGAGGATAGCTCACACGGGGGGCAACCTTAGCAGGGCAGTGACCCCGGGCTGAAAACCGAGGTCGCAGAGCCAGCCGCGGTCCGCGGGTCCATGACGACACACGGGCTCCGGTGACTCAGAGCTTAAAGATTTCAATTGCTAAATCGGATAAACGTGTTCTGTCGAGTCAACAAAGGATGCGCGTCTGAGGACGGGCTGCACACGCGCACGCACAAAGCACAAACACGCGGTCCGTGTAAAGGCCGCACAGAGAACTTCCCTAGGTGTGCGTTCAACTGCTCTCCTCCATTCAGCCATTTAAAAACAACAACAACAAAAAAGACAAAACAACGATCGGGGACGGAGTCTGTGTGCCGGTCGCCATAGGAACAGCACAGCTAAAGATTCCCTTTAATTAAAGGGACGGCGCGGCTGGGCCGGGTCACACACTGAGCGTATCGCGTCACCTCTGTTTTATGGCCGTGGGCACAATCAGGTTCCTGTTCTGTCTGAAGGCCGGTCGCTTCAGATGCGCTGGCCCGTTCTGCCCGACGCTCTCCGACAAACGCAGCACAGAAGAGAGGGGTGAAAAGAAAAGTCCCTGGACACGATAAGACGCGGTCTTCAGGCTCTTGGATTTCGTTAACAGTGTCCTATCGGCTGTCCTGCCTCAAATACACCCGCCACCTTATCTCGACCGGGGAGAAAGAGAGAATCTGTAAATGAATAATGGCTCCCGTTCCGTTTTAATGCCCCCGCCTTATTCCCCGGCCCGGGCTCCCCCTCCTGGCCAGTCCCTGTGCCAGATGCAGGGCTCTGTTTCATTACTGTTATTACTTCCTACACAGAGGCTGGCTGCTCAGAAAATCAATTCTCGTCAAGCCCCATCTCTCAAAATCTCTGCCCTTACCGGCAGCCCCGCCACCAACCCCAAAAGCCAATGGCAGAAGCCCAATCGCGGAACGCCCTTATTAGGCCGGGGGACAGAGCAGTGGGCATTATATTGTTTACGTCCCCAGAACAGAACCTTATCCCAAGTGACGCACATTCAGTACCGCGGGACGACGAGACACGACGAGACGCGGGGCAGGAGATAGAGAGATTGACGCGGAGCGCCAGAAGGTGGCGTAACGGTCAAGGGCAAGGACTTCCAGCTCGAAGGTCAACGTTCCTTATAATTATATTAATGATGATCCAGGGTTAAACCATTTGCTGAAATGACACTGGCTGAATTAATTCATTTCAGGTTTAATGAAATGTTTGCACTCCACACTCCCAGTTCCTCAGCTCACAAAGCTAGAGCCTCTTCTTTACTGGTCGCACCTGTTCACTTCCCAGTCAGCAAACAAACACTGATGATGTTTCTGGCCGGTAAGAGACCTCTGGCTCTTAATCGAGCAAGTACTGGTCCTCACGCACTACAGGGCCGTGACCGTGATGTCACCACGGTCCGGCACGGCGGTGACGCAGCAGAGAGCGACTCGAATTACCCTGCCAACATCCAGGCCCCAGGCGGAGTACGGAGGAGCCGGTCCGGTGGAGCTGGTCCGGACCGGAGCAAGTGCGTCAGCCAGAACTGCCACTAATAAAGTCGGCCGACGTAAACAAGCCGGTGCCAGGTGGGCTGACCTTTGACCTTCGTGCAGATAGACACACCTCCGTTGACAGGCTGAGCTCAGTATAAATAAGGCATGTTTGCCTTGATGTTCAGGCAGAGCGCACTCAAGACGGTGAGGGAGGGGGGCAGGAGTAAACAGGGGGAGTAGATTATAAGGACGCCAGTAAAGAAAATTAGAGGCGACTCAGAGGGACTGAAAAACGGAGCCGTGCTGGACAACATCCACCAGACAAAAGTGCGTCAAAGTGCCATGTTTGGACTCTTCCATTACTAGGAGCTGTTGGGGGGGGTGGGGGGGGGGTGTTCAACTTCAATAAGACGGCCTGGCAGAGGAGACGACGGCAGCCTCTCTCTCTCCCTGTCTGTCTATAGTGAGACCTAATTCAATCAGGCAGAGAACAGAGCCCCGTTCACACTGGGCCGCGGCACAGAAAAAGCTGACCCCGTTTTAGAGCCTGGGAAGAAGTGGGGGGGGGGTGGTCGGGCTTGTATGGGCACGCCTCAATGGGAGGCGCGTAAATAAATTGGCACGAGCGGCTGACGAGACCCGTTTACATTCGTATTTTCATTTATTTAGTGGCCCGCTTTCATCCAGTTTGAGGTGTAAGTGAGAAAGCTGGGTTACACAGCCCCTGGAGGCAACTGGGGGCCGTTAAGGGCTGTATTCAGTGGCCCCACAGCGACATCACCATGCCAACTCTGGGACTTGAACCGACAACCATCTGATCACAGGCTCAGCATCCTCCTTCTTCATAGGCATCGGGAGAGACC
The DNA here is from genome assembly GCA_015164015.2 of Brevimyrus niger. Classification (NCBI taxonomy): domain Eukaryota; kingdom Metazoa; phylum Chordata; class Actinopteri; order Osteoglossiformes; family Mormyridae; genus Brevimyrus; species Brevimyrus niger. Next base: position 15,917,064 of record JAABNY020000045.1, on the reverse strand, counting down.
CCCCATCACCACCATACCAACAACCCTCCCAGTTGGCCATTTCAAACCCAGCCCCACTCCCCCCCTTAGGACGATGATGTCACACAAACTATGTCATTAAAATGGACAAGCTTTCCGGGAAGAAGCAAAAGATCAGATTCAAGATTCAGTGGGGGCATGGAGGGTGGGGACAGGGCAATCAAACATCTCAGATCGAAGGCACCCATTACCCAGAAAGCCGAGCCACACGCCAGCAGAGCCGTACTACGTTCACCCCACCGTGGTCTAAGTCGTGTCATGTGGGGCCGGTCTAATCTGTCTGCCTATGCAAAACCCCGAGATACTGTGCTCATTTCAAAAAACGAAAACCGGGGGCCAACCATGACCGTCCAGGGGTTTAAACACGGGCCTATAGATAGATTTCACATTTTAACCGCGGGGTAGAAATGGCACTTAACCTTGGACAGGACAAAAGGGAGGTGTACAGTAAACACAAGGCACGTGACGAAAATGTCCACCTCAGGACCGCTGCAGCTGGAGTGTAAGCCGGGCGTTATTTACCGCAAACTGAAAGCAAGCAGCAAGCCCCGGAGTTTGTACTCAGGTGCATGCAAAGCTACTGTACGCTAGCCTCGATTCACATGACGGACTGGAGGACTGGGCGACCTTTGAGCGGACGGCCAGGGGGAGGGGGTACGGAGAACGGGAACGTTTTCCCAGAACTGTCCACGTGAAGCTGGACGCAAAAAGCGCCTCAAAGCGCGACAGGTTGATTCGTTTAGAACACTTGCGCTCTTGTCCGACTTTCGCATAGAAGTATAACTTTAGTCAAAGGTCAAATTAGTTCTTGGTAAACATCAACATTAAAAAAAAAGGTTTGCGTTTCATATTTTGAGTTATTTTTTATTTATATAGCTTTATTCCTCTTATTTTATTCCAATTTCATTAACCTGTATGTTAGTTGCTTCTTTGTCTTATTTTTTATCTCATGTGAAGCACTTTGAGCTGTATTCCTTGTATGAAAAGCGCTATAAAGATAATATTATTATTATCCAAGTTTACAGTGTGCAATCGTAACACCGTGACAAGAGCTTCTACCCTAATATCGCCTGTGAAGACATTTGTGACCAAGTGGCAGAAAGCAGCATCATGACAGTCCATGGATGAGGGGGCTTTAGCATGGATACACGCGTTTTGATCACCATTATTTTCCATTTCAAAGCGTGCCCCGTCTTCTCCGGGATGTGGATTAATCCCATGCAGGCTAGATGAGATCGATGGAAAATAACAGTAGGCCCGAGTACTACGGGAGATGGAGAAACAACCGGGTCGTTTCTGTCCGCTATTTACAGGTGTGACTATGTACCTGTCACTTCAGCACAGTAACAAATCGTTAATGCAAAATATACCCGACGGGGAAGATCCGAGTCGCACCACAATTACGGCCGATTCCATTAGTCGGCAAAGATTAACAGCGATCGACCGAGTGAAATGAAACAGCCGGCGTGTTGACACACGGAATAAAGGCAAAGGGGACTCAGGCCTAAGCCGAATCTCCAGCAACGCAAGCCGGCTGCCGAAATAGACCGGTCAGCGTCATTAAGTATCCCGAAAGCCGGCGCACTCCCCGGTTTAAACTGCACGGTGGGCGTACATGCAACAAAAGGATGGCAGCGAGTGGGTGTGTGCAAGTCTGGGAGAGGTGGGTGAAGGCGGGCGGACCACCGCCATCCACGCCAATCACCACAAATCATCTGCCAAACACAATTTCTGATTATCTACCACCGGCACAGTTCCTATAAGGAGCATGAACCGCTCACACATGGCAATAAAAGGAAGGTTTGCGTGTCCTTTTTTTTGAGGGGGGGGGTCGCGGTGCATTTTCATAATAGTCAAGCAAGCCAAGAAAAAGACGCTGAACTGTCGGTAATCACGTCGAGTCGAATCTCACTGCTTTAGGGTACAATATTACCCGCATATTTGCCCCATTTAAAGCTTTTTTTAAAAAAAGAAATAAAAAAACTGGGGGTCGATTCAAAAGATGCGTCCTATCCGCAATCAGCACATATTACTCCAAATAAATCGGCTTGAGCTCAAGTGAAATACCACTGACAAAAGACGCGAAACACACAACGTGGGACGCCGGCCACCCACAAGGCGAAACTACGACTCGATATTTCCCTTGGTAGTCAAACACACCTAATACTGGGTTTCTAGCAAGCAGATCCGAAGCGGATCAGACTGACCCCACTGGGGGCTTTCGCTTTGTATGTGCTCTTTCCTGCAGAGGTCCCATGAGAGCCGACCGGGGACTGGTTTTCTGCTTAAACACTTCATCGTCCTCGGCGCCACCTCTAGCCTTTTGTGTGTCCGAAATCGCTGAGTCTACACGGCATTTTTTTCCCTTTTACTTCCACGCCGGGGTTGATCATGACCGCTGACAGAAGGGAGAACAAACGCTGCCACAATGTAACGCCTAAGGGAAATATTCAATCAGAAAACGTAACACAAGCACACCTACCTGCACTGCCGTACGCTTTAGACAGAAGCCAGCCCAAACTAGCGCATATTTTCGCCCTAGTGAAATCGTACTGATCCAAAGGCTTGATGTCCGGGACCACGAAAGTCCTCTTCATCGCATTGGAATCCACCATAGCAAGATCCGTGGACGGGCGACGGGCAGGGGCGAACAGGATCGGGAGGTAGTGTCGTAAGAAGAAAATAAAAAAACAAGGAATTAGGCAGTCATTTTCTTCGCATTACAAGGCATCGGAAGCGTATGTGGTTCGGTACAAAAAATGCAACAAAACGCCGCTTTTCGGCGCTTTGAAAAATGTCCCTTTTAAATCCAGATAAAGAAATCCGTTGGAGCCCTTTTTAAGAGATGATATATTCCTTTAGCGAATGCCCAAGGTCCATTCCATTTAATAATAATAAAAAAAAAACTATATCTATTTTGACCCCATTTCACCGTCCGCCCATCGCGGTGCGATTTCTGCGTCGCGCAGCTAGTGCCGAACCCCTCCGATGACTGACCGAATTCCAGGTGATCCACGGGGACGTCAATCAAGCCGCCGGTCCTCCAATGGCGTTTGGGGAATGAGCGGACGCCAGGCGAAAGGGGGCGGGCTCTAAGGCGTGCGAGCGCAACTAACAGGTACGATAGAGAAGTGCGCACCGAGACAGGTGTATGACAGGTAAAACTTGCCCGTGTTTACGCAAGAGCCTCTTTTATTTACAATTGTGTCAGGTTTAAATTGCCCGCTGTCTTTTAGCCACCCTCGTTAAGCAGTGATATACAGCGCGAAGATTTTTTGAAATGTTGTGTTTTAAATTGTAATAGACGCATCGTTTAATATTTCGTGAATCGGTAATTAGGGAAGACACTGTAGCTGAGTAGGCAGTACTGTTGCCCCATATATCAAAGGTTGTGTGTTTGAAATTCCGCCTCGGACCTACATATAGGTGTTTTAAACCCTACATCTGCGTGTAGCCCGTGATGCGGTGGCATTCTGCCTACGGTCTCCCCCATGCTGCGTGGGATAGGCTCCAGGCCCCAACTCCCAATTACCCTGCCCAGGAAAAGCGATCGGAAGATGGACGACAACACTAGACAAGCTATTACTGAAAATAAACGGAGGGAAATTTGTATATTCGGGTAATGTTAGCATCTCACAGTTATAGCTCTTTTCGTTTCCCCCGTCGCCGATAATACAGATGCGTTGGCATGTTATGTTTAACACCATTGCGGTTTCTACGAATAACACGGGGCCTACTGTAAATAAGTAGCATTACCTCAGCGACCGAAATTCGCCAAACACGGATGTCTGCTTAAGACAATGGAACCAGGATAGGCGCAGCTTTCTCCGGCCAAACACATTCCTTTTGGGCTGGGTGGGGCGCCCATTAGTCAGGGGATAAAAACTAAAGCATCACCTGTCTGATTAATGTTCAGTTTCTACCACGGATCTCAGCAGCATTATACCCAAAACCACCTGCATTCGCATACTACATCCTTATGCAGATCACATTACTTAAGCTACATTACATATGTGTTTCAAAATAGACAACGTCATGTTATATTAACCTGCCCGTTTAATTTCCCACTGACAGTTTGACTATGGGGCCACGTAGACACGGGACTGTACCCTGCCTGCTGACCCACACGGAAAAACAAGGTTCTCAAGGAATCTCAACATCATGTGGCGAGAAAAAAAAGGCGCTCACGTTCCGCTGGTTTAATTTGGTAAGGGGATTACTCCAAAACTATTTTAATCCCATTAAGAGAGGGTTCTCTTGTATACTCGGGATATTCTTACATTTCGTGAACCTACCCACGCCATCACTGAAGACGAAAATGGCACAGGCGGCTGTAATCACGCCTGACACAACAGAAACAACGTTACTTGTGATGGCGATAGTCCGTTTGATGTCCTAAGGCTTTTTTTTGACAATGAGGGCCTAGTGGGTGACTCGCACAGACATGATGGACACTGTAACCGAATTCCCTTTCCACCGCCAGGACTGTCCTTTTGTTGATCCTAAAGTTGCATTTGATGCACAGCCGTTGTCCCACTTTCTCAAGCTATTCCGTACACGCTTCGCGTGACTCCCGCATCTGCACGCGTCGGCCGCTGGAAGCCCGCAAACCAGCTCTTCCGTAAGGGCGGTACCGGCTACACTTAGCGGGAAGCGATTGGCTCTTCCAGGGGCCACGCTCCCCCTTTCTTCTGCGTTGTTTTTTTTTTGTCAGTATTTTCTATTACCATAAAAAACCCAGCCGCACGGTCTTGAGAATCCTTTTTTTTTTTAAATTGTTCACGTCACCAATTATTATTTCACTGATATAATAAACGCCTGATTTTCCGTGTTTGATCTATATATAACACCCTAGGGCGACCGAAATTTAACTTAACTCACTAAGGTCCAACTGTGTGAGTTAAGCAGGGCGACAACGGCCCCCAGCGGCACGAACAGGTACTACACGCATCTTACAATGAACATGAAACACGTCATCTTAGAAAAGGTCTTTATTCACCGTACTCCCTCTAAACGCAGTTATATTACAAATTACAAAAGAAAAATATTCGACCATATAATTTCCCATATCACAGTTAAGCCATTTGTTCCCATTCAACCATTACCGGTTCTCCCCAAATCAGAACCAGATTACATAACCATGTAGCAGGTGCTAGGTCTTTGCATGAAAGCCTGCAAAGATGAACTCAGGAGGGATGGGCACCGTGACATCATCAACACGCGACTTTTCAGTCCTCCTTGAGTCCGCCGAACACAGCGGTGGGCACAGTCTTCTGCTCCAGCTGCACTTCTGCTCAACAAGGATGGAAAATGTAGTTTAATTACATGCGCGCGCGCGCACACACACACACACACACACACACACACACAGTCCGCCATCAGCTCACCGTCTGGCTCGTCACCTTCCTCGCCTCCGTCCTCGTCGTCATCGTCGATGTCAATTTCGTCAGGGTTAGCTTGTTTGGCGAGTTCCGCCAGCTCGCTCCGCGATGTGTCGCTTCTGGGTATGTGGACAAGGAACGCGAGCGAGCGCGCGCACACACACACACACACACACACACACACTAGAGATCAGAGCAAGCCTTTAATCCTGCCTTTGTTGGCAGTACTCCCTCCCACTACAAATATGAGCCCGATTCAGACGGGCATTCCTGTAAAAGCAGTGCTTCGTGCCAGCAAACCACAGGGGGGGGGGGGTGGCAGGGCTCACCTGACAAAGAGGATTTTGTCTTTGGGTTTGGGCTTGTCCTCCTCAGCCTCAGCCGCCAGCTGCAGGGCCTTCTGCTCCAGCATCTTCATGCCGTCCATCCCGCTCTGCCCCGGGGCGAGGTCCGACACTGGGGACAGAGGGCCGGGCTGAGTCGCCGAGCGCCACCGCGTGACGCACACGTCCCGGGGAGCTCGCGACGGCGTCGGGGCGGCTACCTGTCCCTGTGGCATTGGCGGTGGCCTTGAGCATCTGGGAGGACATGAAGTTGACCTGGGTGTTGTACGTGGCCTGGACACTGCGCTTGATCCTCAGCATCTCCCGGATCGTGTCCTCATTCCCGTGCCGGATCTCGAAGTCCTTCCACGTCTGCCAGAACGTGGGCGTCATCTGTGGGGGGGGGGGGGGGGTTTTAAACGGCGTCGTAGCAGGTGAAGGCTTTTCGCTTACCCTCTCCTGAATCACACAACCGGTATTCCGATACTACATCTATTAAGCGTGGCAGGCATTTTGGGTGTACTTTGGGTGAACACACTTTCGGAAGGGAACCATTTCGCTCAGCTGTGTTTCAATTCCCAGCAGCATCCCTTATTCATCATCCCCGGGGGGCTCGAAACGCAAACCCAACAGGTCCGCGCGTAAATACGCATATGCAAAAAAAATAAAATAAAATACAAAATGCTGTAGGAAGCTTGGTGCTAAAATACGACGATTCTCAACAGTTGCTCTGCAAACAGGGATCTCGAAAACCCTTTGAAAATACGAGCCGTGAGGCGCGGGGGGGGGCATGGCTTAGACGGGACGCCGGTCCATCTCAAGGAGAAACGCACAGATCCTGATTCATAGTCTACTATCTCGTCACGTCTGTTGCCAAACCGCAGCGGCCAGCCGAGAAGAAGCGCGGCAGGATCACAGGAAGAGAGGGAATTAGCTCACGGAGGCCGGTGCGTCAAGCGTGGAAAAAAACCATTTGAACGAGAGCAATTAGATCGGGTGGTGGGCACGGCGCGACGCTGACGCAGCCACTCCAGGCCGATGTAAGGCTGCCCTCAGGTAACCATGGGAACCCCGGATCGGTCACCGGGAAACCAAGCGGCGGCATCGAGGAACATGGGGGGGCGGGGGGGGGGGGCTCACCCGCGGGTCGCAGATCTGCGAGCAGTAGCAGTAGATGGCTCTGGCCCGGTCAATCTCGCCCAGTTTGCTCTCCATGTCGGCGAATTTGAGGCACATTTCTCTGGCGTGTTCGTCCTGTTATTAACGACTCAAACCAACAGTAATTAATTTGACCCCCCCCGCTCCACACCC
>JAABNY020000045.1:15790784-15808730 GCA_015164015.2 Brevimyrus niger | reverse complement strand
ATTATCATCCGGGGACCGTGCGCCTACGTTCTTCTTCACGACACCATCTTACCATATCCAGACCCAAGAAGGGCAATGCAAATGAACGCCCGTGTGTGCATGACCACAGCCTGTGTGATCACCACGGGTCCGCCTCTCATTTTCAGTGTGACTGGCAGATTAAGTGACTCTTGGGATCACGATTCCCTGGCTTTAACCAAAACTTCACGGTATGTGTTACCCGTTTTTGCATTCCTGGAATGCGTAGAGTCGACTGTTCTCAGCACTGACTGGGTCTGGAATGATGTGTCAGTTTGTCCATGTTCGTGGCTAATTGCTTCCAGATCGCCGAGTACAGTAACTCGATCTGTGCGTGATTACAGATGTGAAGGAAGGACCCCCTGCACTCAAAGGACCATAAAATGGGAGGGGGGCATGGTTAGTAGAACTAATTTTTATTACAAGAACGGAAATACTCCTCTCCCTAATACATCCATTGCCACTTTGGCTAACCCCCCACCCTCTCACTTTATAATCTACAAGTAACAGACTTCTGGCCCCTCTCTTCATTAAATCATGAACCGCAATTTCCGTCTCTCAGCCCTTATTCTACTTCCTGAACCCATTTAGGTGTTTCACTGCACCATTACCAAATAAAGGTTGTGCCTGTATCCTTAACACCCTGACTAAAGGCGTTAATGACTCACTGGGCCTCCTATATACCTGCATATCCAGCAGCGTCGCTTCCACAACATAAACAGGAATCTAGTCAGACCAGTCGTTAGCGCGTTAACGTCGAGCCCACCTAATACACGGTAAGAGAATGCTCCAAACATTTGCATTTAATGACACTGTGACAGCCATTCCTGTACCACTTCTTGGCCCCATTTGTAAAAACCCAGCAGTCATTTGGGAATCTCCTCTTATGTCTACCAATTCTCCATGTTTCTGCTCCCTGCCAGCTCACGGTAGGGTGGGGAGCTGGAAAGAGCAAAAACATGGACCATCTATAGGTCCTCAAGGACAAGGTTGGGGGACACTAATAAAAAAATCCTGGGGTCAACACACTAGTGAACTCTTGTACACATTTTGTTCAAAATGCAAAGTTTTTACCACAGACATGGTATTTAAAAATGTAGACTACAGGCACACCTCAGTCAGACACATCTCTTCCCCATAAACCCTGTTCTAGGACGGAGGGTGATGGTCTTCCCCAGATGGTCCACGTTCTTGCTCTCTTCCAATTCCACGGCAATCGGGCAAGAGCAAAAACTTGGACTACCTGGGCATCCACAAGGACTTGAATGAGAAACACAGACCTACGGCATATTCATAGTCATATATTAATGTATGAAGAACAGGGCCCAAACTTTGATAAACAAATGTGCCGTGATTTGTGTCGTCTGGCTCATGAAATGCTTTGGGAAAGGACAGGGAATGTGGGATCAGGCAGTGTGTGACTTTAATACTATGGGGCCCCCTGTGCCTGCAGGCTCTGTATTTACCGCACATGGCCTGCCTGCAGCTCTAATTACACCAACAAAGGCATACCAGGCTCTTGCATGCAAGCAGGAGCAAGTCTTACCTCTCCTCCTCCTTTTTAACTAGTTTTAACCTGTTGCTTGTTCTTTTTTTTTCTTTTGGATATGTCATCTGGTGTGTCACAGGACGGTTCACATTTAGCCTTCATCGAAATATCGCCACAAACCCCAGCGTTACAGTTCGACGTATATGGCCAGGACCGAACTTGTACATCACGCTATTTCTACGACGACAACTTCATTATTATTTACAACACCACGGTCACCAGAAGCAAAACTAATACTACGTCTTACAAGAGACCTAGAAACAAAACCGCCCTAGAATTACACTTATACGCGGGCTCAGACACACGCGGGCGCTCTAGAAAATCACCTCAACGCGCAAATTTGATTTATGTTTATTGGCTCTTGTTCCCGGTCTTAGCCAATCATAAGCCTGAGGGGCGGGACAAGCTGGCTCAGGTTGTAGAGACCGAGGAAAAGGCAGAGCTACTATGGCACCATAAAGGCGAGCGGCACCGCACCCTTTCTGTAAGGCTGCCGTCCACAGGTAACCCGAGAAAGTTACGAAACCCAGGGCTTACATGCAAATGTGGAACATCTCTGATTGAAAAATAACGACACACTTATGCAGATGGGACACTCCAGAAGTAAATCTAATTGATTGGTAAGAAACTATCACTTTTTCGTCTCTTTGGAGCGGTGTTTGTGTACGTAAATGTATGACTTTTATAGGCGAGACTATCAGCGATGGAAATCCAAGTCTTTAGTATGGTTAGCTGTAAGACTTGTTTTTCTTAGCTACTTATTTACTCAACTTTTTTTAAATGTACCCATTTACGGCCAATTTAGCTGTGGTCCTTGTAATTACTAAGATTTTGCAGTAGTGTTGAATGTTTTAATGGTTCAAAAACTTTAATTTGGAGGTCGCCTAGATATCTTAGGTTTAAGCTTTTCCAGCATGTCGCGTTATTATTTGTTCCGAATATATATGAATGTGTCAAATTAAATATCGTGATTTTGTATGTTGGGTTTCCCGTGAATGAAAAAAAAACACGTTTGTTTCTGATCCGAGCGGCCGATGTTTTTGGAAAGTCCTGCTGCATGCATTTATAAAACCAGAAAAACAGGGTCGACGCCAGTATGAACATATCTTGCCTTCACAAACAATATTGGTGTATAATTTATAAAAAGTAGTACATAGTTATCATTTAGTTTTGTTAAAGGCTGAGATTCGTGTTACTGCTACTACTCGAGTCATTTGATTGAAATCTCTTACTCTTTGACTTTTGGGTCGTCCCCACAAAATCTCCCATTTAGGCTGAATTGTAAAACACATTGATGTCATTGTTTCCAGACTACGTTGATGCCCACGAAACATCAATTTCCTACATTTGTGCGAAGGTGGTATTTGCTATGGGGTGCAACCGAAATTACATGTTTGCAAAGAATATGTGACGCAAAGATGAATGATGAACCCGAAAATTTGGTGAACGGGTGAGATGGGGGGTGGGTTTGAGTCTGGAATAATGGGAAGGACCACTGTAAAGATGTGAGAGGATGAATGTGAGGGTTGTGGTGATGGAAAGAGGGTGTGGTTAAGTCATTAATAACTGGACAATCATGTTTGCTGATTCAAAAAGAAACAGCCAAACCCATGTGCAATGGACACTCACACACATACTTGTGAAACGTTGTACACTGAACTGGCAAATGTAGAGACATGTCTCGATAAATTCATATGTTGCAGCTCGTAAACCTGACATGATTATTTTTGTTCTTATTTTGCCGGCGTTGTTTGTTGACGATGATGGAAACTTCAATATATGGGAAATTGTTGGGTTTATTTTGCATAATTTCCCACACTATGGCTTTGTTGTCTGGAGATGTGCCTGAATCGGGATGCGTTTTGAACCTCCTCATATACTTGTGGACGCTGACCACTTTGCACGACGTCTCTGTACAGTAATCTAAGAATTCATGCCATTTTTTTTTTTTTTTGTCAGGGGGTGGGGGATTCACCCCTACATTCAGTCAAAGCATGATTTTATTCACAGGAAATGATCGTAACTTTAAAATGTTAACTCCACTCTTTGTGGGCCCTGAAGCGTCTTCCATGCAGTAGGCGAAGAGGGGTTTTCGATTAAGGAATTGTCAGGCTGTCAGTAATAGCATTTCAACATTTTAAGTTTGTGTCCCTTAGTCAGTAGTCAGTGTTTTGGGGACTTTTTTAAATTTTTAAGAAGTTAATTTAAGTGTCCGTGTTAGTTTCACCGGGTTCTCTCTGGTTTTAGTGGGTTATACTAGAGTGTTTTTCTTTTCTTTTTTTTTTTACCCGCACTGACGCGGCTGCCTCTTCATTCACTACCTCTGTTTAGCAGATACTGCCTTCGATAGGCAGCCTTCGTCCCATTCGTGCGTAAAGCAGCTTGTTTGCTTGGACGCGTTTCCCCCGGGACGGTTCATCCGGGTTGTTGTTGGATGCTTTAGATTTCCAGTTCACTCTGAAATTGCACTTTCTGCTTTGTTTTCGTTAACTAAAACAATAATGTGTGTGTCCTGCCCTGGTGCTATGATCTTTGTTGTTCTGTGTGTATTTTAATCCCCGACCATAAATGCATATATATATATATATAAGTTTGATATAGCTTTGTGCAAGTCACCTCATGGGACCAAATTCTGACATCATTTTCTAAACAGTGGTATCAGGTTGATGGGAAAGGGGAGTCATTTTTTGCCCTGAAGTTTCTAGACACCCGTGCCTGGTTTATGTTTGAGGTGTTGGAGAGTCTAAAAGTGTTGGAAAGTCACAGAAGTGAGCCTCATTCTGTAATTGGGCCACACAGAGCTTTTGGTCTCTGTCATTCATTCTTTGTGGTTCCAGGCAGCTGTGGGGTGGGCGGGGTGCGAGTCGATAATAGACTTTTCGGAAAACTGTTCAGAGCATTATTATTTGAATGCTGATATGCCTATTTTTGTTATTTTGCTATTGCGAAGAACCATGGGAGTTTAAAATATAGCGGCCACCACAAAAAGCACAAAACCAAGCGTGGAGGTATTTTGATATGCAAGCTGAAAATTGAATTTTGTGTGAACTCTGTCAAACATAACCTGTATACAGACATTCTGTTACAATTCGCCCAGCGGGCAGGAAGGCCGCAAAGCCGTGAAGTCGGAAATAGGGTTTAATGGCACAAACGGGGTTGACGGCACAGAACAATCAATCAATCAATCAATCAGACTGGTGATAACAATCAGGAATTAACACGAGGTAATGAGGAGGCGTGGCACACATGAGGGATGGACGGTGCCGGGCATGACACATTCGACTAGTTCAGTGCTAAATCAAATAAAATGGAAAGATATATCATACATGAAGCCTCACAGCAAAGGCAATAGACACATTTATTTTGGTAGTTCTCTGGAAGGGAGCAAAACCGTGGACTGTCTGGAGGTCCCTGAGGGCTGGGTTGAGAAACACTGACCTAGGCTACACGTTAAGATCGATGGGACTGTTGCAGTCACTATAAAGAGTGATTCTGATACATTTTGCATTTAATGTATTGCCCTTTGTTTTGTGTTTACTGTAATTTTACAGTATTGATGAACAGGGCAACTTTTTAAACAATGTTGCCGGGCAACTGCCGACCAGGTGAGACAAGGGCAACTCTTCTGGATCTAGATGATCATGAAAAGTTGCCCGCTGCAAATAATTTTTTTTTTCCCAAATAGAAATTTTATTGCCTAATCAGCAGGATAGTGCCTGAGCTACAATGTTCAGCAAAATTGCCCCGCAACATTACTCAAATAGTTGCCGTGTGCATCATCACGCCTACGTTGTCACGTGCATAACTTTCAGATAATACTGTGAATTGTTTATCTAAAACGGTCGATATGCGCGTCTCTGGTCAATGAATATCCGTGCTGTAAGTCGGTGGGTTTACCCTGCAGTAATAGATAATCTCTTAAGGTAGCTCGCTGGTGAAATTTACATTTATTCATATGATGCTTTTATCCAAAGCAAGGTTTTTTTTGTGTTCTTGAGCTACAGTTAAATTTAGGAATTATGGGAGATCGATGGATGAGTGGATAACAGGCGGTCCTCTCTTTATTAATGTCACCCTGTTTCATTATCGAAACCTGAAGTCTGTCTCTCTTTCTGCTTGGGGAGGACAGGTGAAGACGAGGACTTGCGGGACAGTGCAGCCCGTCGCTGAGCCGAGCGTTCCGTGCGAGCCGCCGGGATGACTGGCATCTAGTCTGGCACTCTCTCACCCAGTCAACTGCCCGTCTGTCCTTCACACGCATCTCCTGAGCTCTCCTCCTCCACCTGGACAATCATGTGCATAGACATCGTAGGCGACGACGCTCCCGGGTGCTACTGCAACCGGACCCTGGAGTACTTCTACAACCACAGTGGGAAGTTCATCAACGATTCGTGGACCTCGCAAAGCCTGCTGGTGGTGGTCCTGGGCATCATAGTCTGTGCCTTCATCCTCTTTGCCAACAGCTTGGTCATGGTGGCCATCATCATCAACCGCGGCTTCCATTACCCCATCTACTACCTACTGGGCAACCTGGCTGCGGCCGACCTGTTCGCTGGCGCCTCTTACCTGTACCTGATGTTCCACACGGGCCCCTGGACCAAAAAGCTGTCCAAGCCCCAGTGGTTCCTTCGGCAGGGTCTGATCGACACGAGCCTTACGGCCTCTGTGGTGAACCTGCTGGCCATTGCAGTGGAAAGACACCAGACCATCTTCACCATGCAGCTCCACAGCAAGATGTCCAACCGCCGGGTGGTGCTGCTCATCCTGGGCATCTGGCTAGTGGCCCTGCTGATGGGCCTCATCCCCAGCATGGGCTGGCACTGCCTGTGCGACCTGGACAACTGCTCCACCATGGCGCCCTTGTACAGCAGGAGCTACCTGGTCTTCTGGGCCGTGCTCAACCTGGTCACCTTCACCATCATGGTGGTGGTGTACTTGCGCATCTTCCTGTACGTGCGCAGGAAGAGCCAGAGGATGTCGCAGCACACCACGCAGACGAAGCACAAGGAAACCATCGTGAGCCTCATGAAGACCGTGACCATGATCCTGGGTGAGGCATCGCGCACACACACACACACACACACAGGCTCTGCAGCCTTTTTATAAGCCATAGGGGATAATTTTATTCTATTTATGCTTGTTTATGGTGATTTTTAGGAAATGCACCCCACCCCCCCACCCCCAGTTGAGTATAGAGAGTTTCAGTTTCAGGACATGACTTTGGCCTGGATTTGTATTTTCTGGACCTGAACTTATCACCTCTCTCTGTAATTGGTTACTTTTGTGAGTCACTTGACCAACACTGCCCAAGAGTCACTGGTCACCGTAGCAAAGTCCGAGACGGACCCCACCCTCGGTAGTGAATGAGGAGATCACTGACTAAACCCATTGCGTCCCTCAGGTGCTTTTGTGATCTGCTGGACCCCCGGGCTGGTAGTCCTCCTGGTGGACGGCCTGGAGGGGGGGGGAGGTGTCCTGACAGTGGAGAAGTACTTCCTGGTCCTGGCCGAGTGCAACTCTCTGATCAACCCCATCATCTACTCTCTGCGGGACAAAGAGATGCTGTCGACGTTCAAGCGTATCCTGTGCTGCCTCTGCAGGAAGGGCGGGGCGCAGGGCAGTGCTTCCAGCGTGCGCTTTGACACCCTGCGGCAAGAGGTACTCTCGGAAAGTTCCGGTAACGATCAGTATAACTCCTTCCCGGTCGCGCGCAAGTGACGGGCATTTTGGGCTCCGCCCCGGTTGCGCGCGCTTCTTTGTGTCCGTTCGCGCGTGTCCATCCTGTGTTTATTTGCACACGGTGCCAACGTGGGGACCTTGCGCGGTCTAGTGCCCCAGACACCTGGTGTTGTGTACTGTCTGTAGTTTCATAAAAAAAAGAGAGAGAGAGAGAGAGAGAAAACACACCAATGGTTGATTTACCTCACTTAAGTGATCCCCTCCTACGGAAAAAAATCTTGTGTTATCCAGTCTGTGGATCTGCGGTTCAGTCTCGGTGGCTGTTTGATCGCACGCAGACGGACACCATAAGTTCACTCAACCTGCAAGTGTTAAATAATGAAAAGGAAAAGTTACGAGAAAGAGAGAGACTGTTGGCGGCAGATGAGCCGCTCATTCCGCCTTAACAGTGACGCAAAGAAACGGTCGAATGTAATCACGCTAAAAACGTCAGAGGGTACTTTCTTTGTCACTGGAGAACTTCAGAATAGTTCTTTTCTTATAGCTTATGTACTTGAGAATAAGTCCGATAGGGATTCCTAACAAATTTAATGCTTTACTGAATGTGAAGCTGAAAAAAACCAAGTCGCCCCACCCACTGCTTTCTAGAGAGAAGTTTTGTGACGCGATCGATGTGAGGGCTTTCGAGGAAGGGAGTTACGTGCGCAGTATTGTGAGACCTGATTCTGGGCAGGCCTTTCAAAAATATCTTTTTAGTTCAGGCTTTGCCAGGCCCTCATTATTTGACTTTCTGTCACTGCTTATTGAGCAGTCATGTATCTAAGCAGGAGGAGACTTCCTGTATGTGTCTGTCTGTGTGAGAGGAAATTAATAATGGCTAAACATCTTCTAGCGTGGAGTCGAACGGGGGGAATTTTGATATTTAGATTTTGAATGTTTTTAGTTTTTGTTAATTCGTCGTGACCATCCCCCCCCCGGCCCGGCACCATGACTGCATTACCCAGACAGACCCATAACAGCTCTCACGTCCCCTGCCTTCCTTATTTTCCTGGGGTGTTTAATCCCCGATCCTTCAGTTTGTGTATTAAAAAAAATAATAATAATAATAATCTGCATTAGAAATTTGACTTGGATATTAACAGACAGCGAATGACTTGGTTGAGAATTTCGTCAAATCTGTCCCAAACTGAAGGACGGGGATTTGGGTTCCCTCTGTTATACTTGCGTGTTTGCTTCTGTTTTGCGAAGGAGTCTTCCACGGAGAACCGGCTCGCCTCGCATGCCACATCCCTAAGCAGTACCCGAGAACCTCAGCTTAGCCACGCATCTGTTGTGACTAGCCAGGCTGGCTGACGTTGTCACGTTTGTACGCAGGTCATTTTGTGTTAAAAATCACGTGTTTGCGTGAGATGTGGCATGCCGGTTAACTCTGTACTGTTAAACACCTACATCTGGGTCCTGTGCATATTTATTATTTTGTTAAATTGTGTTTATTTTAACCAGCTATTTTAATTAAACGTAATCGAATGTAACTGAACACCTCCTGCACCCTTGGATTTATTCTCATTTGAGTGGATAAAAAGGACACCGACCACACAGTAGCGGAACAGGAGTAACCCTGAAATGGACAATCATTTCCTGTGTTTATCCCTGATGACTCATAACGACTATCGTGTCAAAGTGTGTTTAACTTCCTAGGAAAGCTCCTCACTATCATTCATTTCTTACCACGTATTCTACTAATTAATTATGCTGTCATGTATAAGAACTATACTTTTTTTTTTTTTTTTCTGAGATTTATATTTTTGTCACATTTTCATATTAATAAATTCAATGGAAAAAGCTGCTTCTTGGCATCTGTGCTTGATTACTCTTGTCTGCACGAGTGCTCCTTGCCGTGTGCGATTAGAGCAGCCACAGATATGTGTGGTTTGGCTTCCGTCCGCGTCGTGGCGGGCACTGCCTGCTCCTCAGGGGCGGGGAGGTAAGTTGGGGCTTGCTTAATATTGAAATAATATGTCTAATGTTTGATTTGGCTGTTCAGCAGGCCATGAAGTCGATCCGCCGATTACGGTTGTGACCCTGGATAGTGACAGGCCAGTCAAACGCAGCCCTTCCTCCTCCCAGCCCCATGAGGACTTTAACTTCCCACAACTGCTGTGGATCCAGTGTCCCCGCCCACTGGGGGATGCTCCGCCCCGCCCACTGGGGATGCTCCGCCCCGCCCACTGGGGATGCTCCGCCCCGCCCTCGTGCTTCAACAGGCTCGACGCACGTTAGCGTATCATGCTGGTGCGCGGCTCGGTGCCATCGCCCTTTCTTACCACCACCCCCTTTGTCTGTTTGGTTTGTGAAAAAGCCGCCCTTGCTTTGGAAAGGCAGTTTTTTTTTGCCACCCTTGCTGTTGGGACCGGTGGGACGGATACGGGCGCCATGGCGACCAATATCCCCCTCATTGCGATGCATTCTTTGCCATTTAAACCACCGTTTAAAATGCAAGGTGTTTCACTGTCTTATTTTTTTTTTAAACATATGATTTGTACTAAACTTGTGCATGCCGCGAGTCTCGCTAACCCTCTCTGTGTGCGGGGATTGTCTTTCTCCAGACAATAAAGAGCAGCACCATCAAAGTGAAGAAGACTACGGTGAAGACGGCACAGCGCCCTAACAACATCCCCGCAACGGCGAACGAGGGCCAGATTGCAAAATGACCGTGCAGTCTGACCGCTTCAAAGGAGGAGTACTAACTGTTAGACGGGCTGACCCACTCGGTCGGGAAGCCGCGTCGCATCCTGGGGCGAAGCTCTCCGCAGAGCCTCAGTCTTCCTGATGACTTACAGATTCGCCTACAGTGAGCTCCGACATCTCCCGGCTGCTGTTCCACAAAGCTGGATCTCTCAGTTAGCTGGGTTAACTAAGCCAGAAGTCACGGTCAATCCGATAAGAGTTTAGATAAAGAGCATTCCTATTGGACACCCGCGATTTCTAGTGTTAAGTTAACCCAGCTTAATTGAGGAGCCCTGCTTTGTGGAAACGCCTCACTGGTGGCTGAGTCAGACCGGCCAAGTCCTATGTGTTATTGACATGTAAACTTTACTCGCACTTTCACTCAATGCTGATTATAAAGCTCAGTCACTGGTGTTTTTGTTTAGCCTCCCCATGACTGAAACGAAAACTTGCTCTCGCAAATGAAAATACCGTTTAATACGACTCGTGCTTTCGCCCCACGTTATGATGGTACGAAAGCGCGGCCGCTTGTGACACCCGTCCTGTTTTGCGCGCGGCCGATTCCCCGAAAGGCTGTGTTGACATTCCTTTCCGCTTGGCGGAGATCTCGCGTCGCTCCGGCCGGCAACGCCCTTCTCGGTGCCATTTCTCGTAAGCCGTCATTTTCCGCTTAGATGCCTCGGCTGCGTTCTGCTCGTCCTCTAGGAAGAGATCGGCGCTTGAGATAGAGCTGCCGTCTTTGAAGCGTGAGTCTTCGAGTCACGATACGGTGCCTCTCGCCTCGGGCTGGAAGGATCTTCATGGATCATCACCGTGGTCTTGACCTCTACGTGCCAAGCTGAAAGCGCTTCAGCCCGAGTCCCCGTCGTCTTATCGGGGGCGAGACGTCAGTAGACTGTAACGGCCACAGACGGATATTTTGCACTTGTTACATTTACTGGAACCGCCGGACCAGTATCGGCGACTCCCCAAGGCCGTCTCCTTGACCACCGCTCTGCCCGCTATTCATGTAGATGAAAATAAGTGTGACCCTGTTTTCTCCTTGGCTTCCGGGTTCATCTGAACTTGGGTTTGCTTTTGGGTGCCGTTAATGCAGATGGGCGGCCCGACGGGCCTGAACGTCGTGCTTTTTGTCAAACTGCCCGCGATTTGCGGGAGGTGGGAGCTGCACCTCTGCGTAAAAGCCCCCCAGCCAATGGTTGCAGCCTGCAGTTATAGGGTTTTTACGCAGCGCACATCTACGCCATGGCTTTTCCACAGACCGACCACACACCAGTGTCTGTCCTTCTGCTTGTCCGAAGAGGAAGGCCAACTTTAAAAGGGGTTTCGTTTAAGTGAGTTGGCTTCAGGTTTTACATGATAGGGTCATCAGTGCCTTTTGCTGAATGTGATTGTTTTAACATGCCGATTGGTTCAGCGGTGTGGTTTAGGTAGTAATGAGAGGAAAGAGGCTTAATGACTTTCTGTGGATGAACTATGTTATTTACTAACCAGTTGTTTAGCATATTTCCGGTTAAGTCGAATGGTCAGCAACAGGCCGAATTCTGTAATCTTTCCCGCTGTGGGATTTGAAAGGTCCCGTTTCCTTGGTTTATGTGACCCATGTGTGGTTTGGGGGGGGGGAGTTCACCTGCAAGCTTCAGTCTTTTCCAACATTTGTTCACCTGAATCGACTGGCGCCCACGTGTGCTATGTGTACCGTTTAAGAGGATGTATGGACCTCAAGTTCTGCCTGGTTAGGAGGATTCGTACGTTTCAGGATGACCTCGGCTGTAGTTCTGGTGAACGTGATCCACTGGTGAAACTGAAACTAAGAACTATGAGGAAGTTACTGGACGTGGATTTTCAGTTCTGTACCTTCGGGCCACACAGCGTTTAAACGGAGTTTTAGAAAAGCAGACATACAGAGAGGTCATTGTGAAAGAGTAAGACGCTTTCACTTTCGTGTGCAGGGTTTAATAAGATCGTGGTTAAATGACAGCCTTCAGAAGAGAGTTTATAGCGGTAGATGACGTGATGGGATTCAGATCGCAAGCTTGAATTTTTGTTCCTTGTATGGTGTGTGGCTTCTGAATTTTTTTTTTTTTTTTTTTTTTTTATGATGAAAGATTTACATTTCCACCTTTGATTGCCTGTGATATTCAAAATTTAGTTGAATCATAAACTTCCAAACTACCTCTCATGTTTTCACGTCGATGTAGATTTAGAATTTGGTGATGTGCTGCTCCTGTTACGCAGGGTTTCTGCTTAGTTGCATACCTGTTTAATACCCTCCCCCCCTTTTTAACAACGTGAAAATTTAGCTTTAAAAAGGTGTGCAGTGCTTCTGAAATTCAGAGAAATGTAGTGCTGATATTCTGCATCTGAAATGCATGACGGCTACAAAGTTGCGCGTGTTATCGTTGATTTGTGTTTTTAGGTTTGAGGTACACAATGTTACTCTTTGGTGAGATTTCGTCATGTTAAGACATTTTTTTTTTCCCCCCAAAAATAACTTCTTGTTACTCTGTGGCTAACTGATGAAAAAAATAATTGTAATTTATATTTCTTTGTTTGTTGTTCTTCATTATGCAACAAAGCTGCACGTTTGACCACAGTTGTGGGACTAAAAATTCCATTATGATCATCTCTGGTCTATTGAACATTATCCGCCACCCACTGGCTGGTATTAGATACTAGAACATTTTTTATTGATACAGCGCAAACGCCGAGATTTTGTGACTTTCGTGATTATGGCGCAGAGTTCCCCCTAGTGGCCAATACTGGATATTGTAGCGCTGGAGCGTTATGGAAATACAGCTGCTCTTTTTCGTGAGTCGTTACTTATAAAAGGTCGTCTGGGTGGTGCCACGTAGGGGCCAGTACAAGACATTGCAAGGTAGAACATCATTGGAAAAACAGCGTTGCTTTTTGAGCCGTTAAGGCTGTTGATTTGCTGCCACCTAGTGAGCGGGACATACAGCCTGGTTGGCGTTCTTTTGGTTAGTATTGACGAGGTGACAACACACAGAGAGGAAAACGGGATTATCCCTGGATGACCCTTCTAAATTCCGATGTGACAAAGCAACACTTTTCTTTTTGCCTGTGAACCTCTCAACCTTTGCTATTTTAATGAACATCTAATATCCTTTTTTTTTTTTTTTAATAAACAGCATTATATTTCAAATCAAATATTAAAATGAACTTTAAATATTAGGTGACTGTCGTTGGCCACCTAATGCCTGATTTACTTCAGCTTTTTAAATGAATAGCACTTATCCAGCATTAATTAAAATGCTGATCTCAATAACTGAAAATTGCAATGTTCACACATGGTGTGTAGCGAGGAGGTGGCGATGTCATACATGACCCGGTGAAAGACATCATCAGCTAGGGGGTTAGTGTAGCAGAAAGCAGATACTATATTATTGTCATCAGTCCTTTGGATTGCAAAGCATTTATGTCCTAATGAAATCTTTAGGGAAGCATGAGCAGTCAGTAATGCACAAATGATGTAATCTATTAATCACATTTTTTAAAGGTTGCCTAGGGATCCTTTATGACCTCAGAGAGTCAGGACCTTGATCCTTTACATCTCATACAGTGGACGGCGCCATTTTCACAGCACGGTGTTCCCATCACTGCACTGCGACCCAAGCGAGAAGCCAGCTTGCTGGCCACACCGACGCCTCTTCCTGCAACAACCCACTTTCCTAGTTGGTCTCCCATCCAAATGCTGAACAGGCCAAAACCAGCTTAGTTTTAGGCAAATTAGTCCAAACCGCAGGTGGTACAGCGGTGGTCTGTCATTCTGCTCCACATGCCCAAACAGCACATTTACCGTCTGTGAAATGGTCTGTTTTTCATGTCAGGCTTGGTAACAGCATACTTATAAGTACCCGGGATCCATTTAGAAAGGAGGGGGACTTTTCCACATTGATGCAAGCCAGAACTCATTGGCTTGAAGCTGGACTAGGTACCAGTAATTTACAACTATTTATAAAAAACAAAATGGGGGTGGGGGAAATGAAGTCCACCACGGAATACCATTTCTTTTAAAATGTTTTAATTTTTTTTTCAAAACGTCACAATGTTTTAGATGTAGTGACTAAAGATCATTGTTCCCATTAAAACAAGCAAAGACACACCCCCCCCAAAAAAAAACACCCTTAAAAAAAATATGAAATAAAAGCACGCTAGAATATGTAGTTTTCATTTCTCTAATAAGGAACACTACTTTTTTCATTGTGTTTTTTCTTTTACGATCTTTCTAGAACAGGTCTAAAGTTGAGGTATAAAAGGGGCTGAGTCACAAGTCTGGAAATCTATATACACAAGAAAAGGGTTTCACACAGAGTGGTAGGGGGAGGAGAACACAGGATGGGGGGTGGCTAGGAATCTGCCTGATGTAAACTGGTGCAGTGGATTTGTTTTCCTTTCCTTTCCTTTTTCTCTTCTTTTTGACTTTGGTACGGCCCATGATTGTGGATAATGAGGGAAGTTAAATGTGCAGATGGGGGTGGACCCTTTCCACCACTGTTCCTGTAAAAATGAGTAGCAAGCAGCAACCCACAGGAATACACCGAACTTCCGCAGTATGGGGGTGGGGCAATTTTAGCCCTCATCATCATCATCATCATAAAAAAAAAACAAACATCTTCCAGGACTTGCATGCTGGAAGTATGAATACAGGTATGGGACAGGTGGAGGTATAAAGCATCTGGAGAACTTTCTGGAAGGTGGCGCTGGTGGTGGGTTAAAGGTCATGTCTCTCAGGGTGAAGGAAAACAGCACTGGGGTCGATCAACTAGAGCCACAAGAGCCAAGTGAGGGGGAGGGGGAACGCGGCCCAGAACCACACTGATAGGGGATCTTTAAATGGGGGACAGGGGCCAAGTCACAGGGGCGTTTCTCACAGCCTTTCTGAAACTGGTGCTTGGAGACTCAGAGACTCCGTTTTTGCTCCCCTTCAGCTAGAGGGAGCAAAAATGACTTTTCGGGGCTCCCTTGAGGACGGGGATGAGAAACACTGTGCGTCGGACAAAAAAAAAGGAGGGGGGTGGGGGAACTCAAAGGTAATTCTTTTTAAACAAACTCAGAAAAACAGACATTTGATCATGTCAAACCAACAGCCGGACAGAAAAAGCGACCAAACGATTATTAAAAATAAAATGACACCATAAACAAGTAGTAAGAAATTCAAAAAGTAACTTGCAGTAATAACATTGCTCATTACATTAATTAGGAGGGTAACTACCATGTTCCGACATTTTTTTTTTTTTTTTTTTAAACATACATTAGATAAACCTCAACTCGACATCAATGACATCGCGTTCCACGTCTTGCATGTTCCACACAACCGTTCGTAAAGATGGCATAATCCAACGTTTTCACCTTTATCCGAAGAGTTACGTGGACGGACGAGAGAACAGAGCGACCCGGTTCCTTCCTGCTCTCTGTTAGCCGCAGTTGACCCACACGGTTTTTGGTTAATTCCGAGCCCGGGGGCTCCTGTACCCAGTGGTGTGGCTCACCGGCAGGGGTAGCATGCCACCACTTCCTGTCACACACACACACGCACACACACACATCCCTCCCCCAAGTGATACAAAATACTCACAGGCAGGAAAAAAAAAAAATTAAAAATATTTAAAAAGGATGCAAATGAAGACACAAAGTATACATCGGACGAACCGTGCCTTCTCTCAGCCAACTGCCATAGTCATTACATTATAATACTATTTTTGGTTTAAAATGACAGAGTACTAGTCTTAATGTTTCCTTGTTCCTCCTATTCCTACAAGCCTCCGAGTACAGGGATTGAGTTATGGTACCTGGAGAACACGAATGGTTTCTGAGTCTGGATGCTGCCCCCTTGAGGTTGGAAGACAGAACAGTTGAATGATGAATGGAAATGGTTCAGGGGCCAACTGGGCCCCAAGAACAATGCGTGTGCATGTCCTCAACAGCGTGAACATACTCATTTTTGGTCATTGTATTCAGTTACTACATTTTTGTATTTTTTGTTTCCCCCCTCTTCGTAAAATTAAAAATTAGAAATTAGAATAAAAATCACTAAAACTTCTTAAAAGCCCTACATGCATGGAAGACAGTCACATTTTTATTATTTATTTTTTGTTTTTTTTTTTGTTTTTTATTTTAATAACTTCACCCCCAAAACGTACGTTAATTCCTGTTCTGTAGCAACAAGTACATTATCTATATTTGGTGGCTGGTGCTTTCTTTGTGAAACAGCGTTAGGAGGGGGAAAAAAAAAAAAAAAAAAAGGCTATAATTTCACTAATTTTTTCCCCCCCAAGGAAATGATGGGTGAAAAATATGAATAAAACACTTTTAAAACAAAACTAGAAGTCTCTGAAAATTATGAGCAGAAAGCCAATGTACATATGCGTCCTATAGCTCGACGCCTCTACCCTTCTCGGTATGCCAGATGACCTCCGCTATCACGCAGCAGCGCCGAATCGCCCCTCCAATACACCCCCCACCTGTCCTTTAAATAATGACGGGGCAGGCAGCCTCCATCTGGCCTCAGCCCGACAGCTACCATTCACCTAAAACCGCCCGCGACTTCCAGTGAGGCCACAAACCTCCCGCTCTCCCCGAGCAAAGGAGTCTGGGGCACCCGCCTCGTCCTCGCAGTCTGCCTACGGGGGCGTCTCGCTGTGATTAAAGCACTCAGCCCCCCAGGCTGCACAGACGGATCTGGCAGTGGGACGCCAGGGGGCCGCAGGACAGATGAGCCCAAGCCCCGGGTCTAAAATCCACAGCCGGAAGCTTCCCGGCACAGAGCCGTGCGGGTGGACGGACAGTACCGGGGGGGGGGACAGTACTTTGGTATGTACAGGCGGAGCACAGCTCCCAGCGAGATCTGGATTGTGTTACCGTGGTTACCAGTGAGCGCTGGTGACAGAACAGGGAAATAGTTCTCTCTTTTTTTTTTTTTTTTTATCTGAACACGCACCGGCACAACTTTGAATCACGACAACACACGCGCACGCACACGGATATTTGCAAAATCGAAACAAAAAGCAAACGGGGGGAAAAAAAAAAAAAAGAAAAAACCCGACCAGCTCAGCTCCGCCAGCAAACTATGAGGGCAGAGGTCAACGTGAATGTTAACACTGCGTAAGATTACGATATGTATTTACAAGCACCAAAGAGGTGTCCAGGCCAGGTCCATTTGTGTATGGAGTCCTTCCATTTAGATGCCACCTCTCCTGGTCTCAGGGAGCTCCTCCCTATGTGGGCGGAGCATCCTGACACTGGGGCCAATAACCAGGAAGCTCCTCCCCATTTTGGGGCGGAGCCTCCCATCCTCCTGGCGGTAGTCCTCGCACGCATGTGTCCATAAGCATGTCCATGGGCATCGGCGTGCATGCGGCGCTGCTGAAATGTGCATGTTGCGTATGCGTGCCTGCGTGCACAAGAGGCGGAGGGGGAAAACAAAAAAAATAAAATAAAAAATCATAGCATGCAGTCCAAGGATAGAGGGAATGGGGAAGGGGAACTACAGCATCAGTGGGAGTGGTTAAAGTTAACAACGAATGGGGAGGGAGGGGCGGGACTTGGGGGGGGGGGTGGAGGTACTGGAGTGGTTGCTGCTCGGAGCCGCAGGTGAAGATGAGAGACTGAGCAGGGGGTCGTTACTGTCCTGCCAGCTGCTGTTGGCCTGGAGAGAGAACGAGAACGGGTCAGACGTGGCACGCGGCGCCACACTGTGGCGAGACACGGAAGCGCGTGCGCGCATATACTCACGTCCAGGCGGAGGGCGGGGCGGCGGACGCTCCCCAACGACTTCTCATAGCCGCCCGTCAGGTGTGTAGCAGGGCGCAGGATAACCACCTGGGGGAAGCGCACAAGGTTTGAAGGCACAGGCAGTTTGAGTAAAAAGTTTCAATCAGGGTTAAATGTTTGGGGGGGGGGGGGGTTGAAGGGTGAGTCTGGCAGGCAGCAGCACACAGCTGAGAAGCTAT
>JAABNY020000045.1:15759692-15779354 GCA_015164015.2 Brevimyrus niger | reverse complement strand
AGAAAGAGGGGTGGGATGGGTTGGAGGGAAGGTGGAAGGGGCGGGAAGGGGGTAGATGGAGGGGGGGAGAAAGGGGGGGGGGGGAGGGGGGGGGGGGGGGGGGGGCGCTTGGCATCTGGACAGAACATTTCCTTAACAATGAAAAATCTGCCCCATCTCACTCAGAGGAATCCAGGCTGCCCTCCCCCTCCTCTGTCTCTCCTCCCATCCAGGACCATTACCATATCAAAGCCCCCAGTTCTGAGCCTGTCTTCTCGTTTCTATGGGGGGGGGGAGGTTGGAACAGACTGGGCCCAAGCCTGCTTCTCTCTCTGGTGCTTTCAGGCAGTGTGTGTGTGTGTGTGTGTGTGTGTGTGTGTGGTGAAGACTCACAGTTACTACAGAGTCGATACTGCAGAGAGGCAGGACCCTGACTTCCATACACTGATCGGGGTGGGGGGTGGGGGGGTGCGGGTAATGGAACGGAATTAAGATTCCGTAGGGATCTGTTTGCCAGGGACAGCAGCCAGCGAGGCTCTAGACCCCCCCCAACGGGGACGTCGATGTCGTACCAAGAAACATCGCCAGATCGGCGAAACGCTTCTGGACCGGCGGAGATTTAAGGTCGAATACGGTGGGGGGGACAGGGCCCCCCCCCCCAGGCGACCCGAACCCGGAGACGCGGGCGAGTATCAAAAGGACGTGCGGCGGATACGAGGGCTGATGACGGCGCCTTCTGGAGACGGGGGACAGACAGATCACTGTGACAAGAAGCAGGAGACCTCTGACACTACATCTCAGCGAGGGAGGAGCGAGGGAGGAGGGACGGAGAGAGAGAGAGAGAGAGAGACGGAGAACAGCAGCGAGAGAGCATCGGCCGCAAAGAAATCACGCTATATACATATAAATGTCAGTAAAGTAAAAAAAACCGGGAAGGGCCCGGAAAGCCGCCCCCGGGGGCAGGAACCCAGCGGTTGGGGATTGCGGGAAAGCCCCCCCCCCCCCCCCAAAAAAAAAAAAAAAAAAAAGGACAAGGACAGTAAAATGCGAAACAGAGGGAGCCCGTGGACTGACTCATCCGCTCAAGACAGTCACCAGCGCACCGCCAAGAAGACCACCACCTCCGAGCCCCGTCGCCATGGCAACCCGGCGAAGGCCACCCCACCTGCCTCTCCCTCACACTGCGCCAGCGGGCTTCTCCCACAATTCTCCTGGCTTTTCTAAAGACGCGGTTCTGTCCCCGGCAGAACGACACCCGAATGCCGCCTCGCCTCGTTCTCTGCCGACGTTCCTTGCAGGGAAATATAGATCAGGTAGGAAACGGCAGGGAAAAAAAAATTAAAGCTCGGAGAGGTTCGGGCTCTCCGTAGGATGCATTCATGCACCGAACTCCCCGCTTGGCTTAAATTCCTCTCACGTTTGGCACTCATTTCACTGAAGTTTGCCCAAGACTGTCACCGTCACTCCCACACAATCTCCGCTCATCCGCCGGAGAAAAAAAAAAAACGCTGGGCCTGTCGCCCGGGAAACGAGAGAGAGGCCCGCTTCTCATCCACCACACACGGTAACCATGGTGACCCTGACACCAGGCGATCGGAGGCCGGGCCTCACCTGTCTTCTCCTTGATCTCGCACAGGACGCTGAAGAGGGCCGGCTTCATCCGGTGGCAGTTCAGGGCGTGCTTCCTGTCCCAGAAAGAGAGGGGCGGGATACTGTGATGGACGGGTATGACAGCCAATCATAGAGCAGCATCGGTCAGTACCGTGGCGCAAGGTGCTTATCGTAAACCACCTCAGAACGACAGCCGGGCCGTACGAATTAGCGGGACAGACCGCCACACAACCTCCGACTCCAGCATCAGGGTACGAAATCAAACCCAGATTGGGGGGGGGGGGAGAGAGACAACGACGACGTCTCCAATGGGCATTTTCAAACACACTCCCACAGACACACAAACACAAATCGATCGACGGAGACAAACGAAGCAATTAAGTCTAACGAGGAGGCAAACACACAAGGATATGATGTGAAGGCATCTTGGAGATCTCCTCTTCCTACATGCACCGGGGCAGCGTCACGGAACCTGCAGGCCTCTGCTGGAGGGGGGAAATTGTTCTTGGATACTTGGTCACCTACAGCCCGACGGGGTACAGTCTGACCCCGGCCTGACCACTGCCGCCTGTCCCTTAAGCCACTAACTGAGGGATGTTCCGAAGACCCACCAGTCTCTGTTCTAGTGGGTTTGGGTCACTGCAGCAGAACCTTTTCGAATGTGTCAGCGGGCCCCCACCCCCCATCCCTGACCCCTCCGCTACAACCAGTGCACACCAGCCAGTTCAAAGCAGCCCAGCCAGGGAGAGCGCCACCATGAGGCCGCCAAGCGGGAATGAACACCAGCAAAAGTCTATAAGGAGTTGCACGATTTCATTTGTTGTATAATTTATAACTGAACCCTGTCGGGGGTTTAATATTATGCAGTGTAATTTCTGACACAAAAATTAATAAAGGTCTTTTCTTGGGGGGGGGGGGGCTGCATACATGATTGAGTCACAGCGGGGCCCCAGCATTCCCATAACCGAATTCCCCGGCGTAATTCCCAACAGATGAGCGCAGCACGGAGATAATTCTGTTCCCAAAGCCGCCAGTTTATAATTCCCACCCCGGACCCAAAATATTCCCCATTTCATATGACGAGGGAAAGGACAGAGTGCAGAGAAGGATGGAAGGCGTTCCCGTCCGTGACGGACAGATCGGGACGACGTAGGAAAGCCGCGGAGCGACTGTCGGTGCGCGTGGCATCTCGCTCCGCACGACGTCGTGCTTTAAGAGCGCCGCGCGGGGTGCAGCGTTCGCAGCCAGGAAAGCAGGCCAGAGGCTTGCCGTTTGCCAGACATTGAGGGTGTTTATTGATTTATGCTTATAAAGAAAATGTGCTAAAGAAAGATGACTGGGGAGAGGGGGGGGGGGGGGCAATATAAAACAGAATGTGGAGGGGAAGGTACACCTTTATTGGGAAGACACCCCCGACATGAGCCTGGGGCAGCACCGGGACAGTGTTCCTGAAACTGGTCCTTGGGGAACCCCAGTCGGTTCACGTTTTCGCTCCCTCGTGCCTAGGCAGAGGGAGAAAAACTGCGGGCTGTCCGGCAAGGAGCTGGGAGGGAGCAAAAACGTGGACCGTCTGGGGTTCCCCAAGGACCGGGGTTCAACAGCACTGCCTTGGGAAAGCAGCCCAAGATGCACCAAGAGCGGGATACCCCATAAGGTCCGCCCGATTGACTAAAGCAGAATAAAGAGTGTGAAATATATAAACAGTGGGTAGGAGTCATGTTGCCTGGCAGAGTGGGGTGGGGGGGTGGGAGTGTGGGATAGGTGGGGGGGGCCTCATGCTGTCCAGTACTGACCTGTGCTGGAAGTTGAGCGGCAGGGCAGTCCCCGCCGTGCCCCCCCCAGCTTCCCCACCCTGTGCGGGGTCATCCGCTGCGGCCCAGCGCGCCGGCGCCTCCGCTGGCCAGCATCTGGACACAGGGCAACAGGGCATTATGGGTAACAGAAGGTTCAAACGGGACATCTGACGCAGTGAGGAAGATGGGCGATCGTGGGGTAAGACATCGCGGGGGTAGAAACGCTGGGGGGTGCCCTGGGGCGGGTGCAAATGAAGCCATGTGACGCAGAAGCCCCGCACCCAAACCAACCGCGGAGAACAGAGTCGGTCAAGCGGACCAGAAGCCCCGGTCAGGGGAAGGTCAAAAGGCACCTAAGGATGAATAGGGCCAAGGCTGCCCAGGCAGACGGACCCGCACGTGAAGACGGCTCCCTATCCCAGTTGTAATGCTGCACCGCGCCAGTATCTGGGATCCAGCCAACGGGAATGGCTCCACGAGACAACCGCAAATCCCAGAGGCCTCTGGGGAATCCCGACGTTCCAGAGGAACGCGTTAAGAGACTCCCACAAAAGATGGGAGCTGGTAGTGTGTTTGGACACTAAGCGCGTTCACGCACCGCCGTTGCTGTAGGTTAAGCGGACAGATTCTGATGGGAATGTGATTCAAATGGGGGGGGGGGGCACCCAGCCAGGTACAAAGAGAGAGAGGGAAAGCGTGACAGAGAGCGAGCTGAGAGTGAATGAGTACGAGTGAGTGAATGAGTACGAGTGAGTGAATGAGTACGAGTGAGTGAATGAGTACGAGTGAGTGAATGAGTGAGTACTGGGAACGACAAGTCAAATACGCCAAGATTAAAGTTTATATCCTCTTTTCATCCTTCAGAGTAATAATCTGCTCTATCCTCTCTCACGCAAGGAGAAAAGAATCAACTTCCTCTTATGTCAGAAATACCAGCAGAAGTGAATTACATTCCAGTGACGTGGGGAGGGAAAAAAAAAAATAAGAAGAAAAAAAAAAATACATCAGCTTCGTTACCCAAAGAAATGTTTCCACCAGAGGAGCGTTTCACCCGTGGATGAAGGAACAGGAACAAGCCCGCAGGATGCCTTCAACATCACACAGAGCGGACGGCCGCTTAACTTTAATCGAGGGCCGCAAAATGAGCCAGACCCCTCCCCATGAAACTGCAAGGTGCGCGGCTGCGAGTCGGTAAACTTTTAAACCCCCCCCCCCCCCAGCCATCAGTCACACGCATGCGGTATCATTAATAGAAAAGGCTTTGCGGACAGCTGCAGTCCAGCACTTTAGCAGAGAATTGATTGCATGGTGCACACAATGAAAAGGGTGAGCACCGAGGGGGGGGGGAAGGGGGGAGGGAATTAATTAAGGGAACCAGGTGGCCAACTGCTCCAGCGAAACATCTTTAGCTCTAGACAGAAGAGATGACCACGGTCTCCCGTTTTACCGCCGCTCCTCTTTGGAAAATTATCTTTCACCACAGCAATTCCAGAAACCCTGTACTGGCTCAGATGTTTAACCGGCAAACTAAAAATAGGAAATCAGGTACGACGACGACAGTTTTTAGCAGGAGACGTGCGATGCGTGTTCACCTCCTGCAAACACGACCTTAATTCAGCCTGGATGTTTTCTTTTAGTCCAGGGGAGGGGGGGAAAAAAATGCGACCTGCCTGCTTAACTCGCATCCCTTTAAACCAAACACGCAATTTAAATCACAAAAGCTTCCCTTTGAGACACACTGGTGTTTTAATTAAGGGTTTTTTCCCACATAATCTATGGTAATGGCACAATAGCAGATTAATCAAACTCAATTAGCAAGCGAGTTCCAAGTCAGGGGCCAGGGCCAAAACGTGTGTGAATAAACACATCCTTAAGGGTGACATTAAAGCCACGCAAGAGACCCGAACACAAATCCCAAGTTATTTCTAGTGATTTATATAACTAAATAACTAAAAGCCCTGAGAACATTACAAATTACAGCTATGTATTTCATGGTCTACTTGAGAGACAGAGAGTGAGACAGTAATTTCACACTCTGTTAATTTTATCATGCTTCTTTTAAAAAACCCCACTCTATATTCTGCCAAGTGAACATCGGGGAATCCAGCACACGTCCGAATGTCCGGACGACAATCAACCTTATTTCTGTAGATTTAAATTAGGGTGCCCCCGTGTCTTTGTTAGTTAACACTACCAGGGAAAGGCAAAAAGTTGCTTAAACTTTATCAGTATTATTAAAAAAACAACGCCCCGTTAAGTACACCCTAGACAAGACACGTCCTTAATGTTTTCGTGCATTAAGAAACACGCTCGCATCCTCTCGGCATCGCCACATAATCAGATGCGCTCGGTCTTCATTAAATCGCCCATGAAAGGTGGTTTGTGGCATAAATTAAGTCCAGTTCAGACAATTCAGCGCGTAAAAGGCAAGTGATCAATGGTGCTTCGTGATGAGACCCGATTCTGAGTCCACGTCTTTGTGTCTAGTCCATCATCTACTGCCATACACACAGTAATACATTTCAAATAAACAACCAATGCACACAGTTAAATAACTTGCAATAAATCCGACGTGCTACATTTTGCAGTTATGGTCGGCCGTGATGCTCGGGGGTCGAGGCGCTACGTCATTCCCAGCGTTCCCAGTTGGCATAAGACCAGCGTGGGCCTACGGACAAAACACTTCTGACAACACTGGGGGGAGACCACGCTTGGAGGGAGTCTGTTTCCTATTTATGAAGCGATTCTAAATCCCAGTGCATAAAGGGATGGCGTGCAATCCGGCCGAAAAAAGTATCTGGCATGTAGATGTGGAGACCACAGCACCAAATTCACATGCAAGCCCTTAATAAGTGTGCAGCGGGATCTGCTGGAAGCACGTTTCTGTGCAATCAGGTCTGGGGTCTTCAAACGGCGATCAGGTCCCTTTCATCCGTTTTTCCACTGTCCACCTTCCCCATGGAGATACCATCCCCTCATCCCCCAAGCCTTACCTGGCCTGTGCCTCGTCTAGGCTTTCGTCCGTGATGGCCATGATCTGCTGGAGGATGTCCCCGATGTCTTGCTGGGGCTGGCCAAGGGGCTGCTGCTGCTTCCGGACCGAGTCCGGGTCGCCCACGTCAGTCTGCGATAATCCGCCGAGTCCAGGGAGACCCGCTAGCATACGGGTCTGTTCATCCATACTTTCAAGGAAGCCTCGCCGTCTTCTCCGCGAAAAAAGCCCAGTATAAAAAAAGCAAATGCGAGGAAGGGAAGGAGGAAAAAAAATCCCAACAGAGACACCTCGGCCCTACTGAATTATAAATTACTCTAACAGAGCCAGTGAGATCAAATGGTGCTGCTCGCCAGGCAGCTCTAAATAGACAAAGATATACGTATAAGGCAAAAAAAAATCTTGCGTGTGCAGTTGGAAAAAAATGCTTTTCCCCAAAAAATAAAAAGAAATCAGCCACGAAAAGGCGGAGTAGCCAAGAAGCTAGCACAAAGCTCGTCTTTCACGCAGTTTTTTTTTTTTTTTTTTGCACAGCTAAGTACATGGAGGGGGGTAAAGCATCCGCACGCCGAGAAATTAAGGGTGCATTAGAAACTGAAACTAAAAAACGGCAGCTGGCTAAAACCAAGCGACAAAAGACTTTGGGACGGCGTGTTCAAAGTGGTCCTTCAAAACAGTGCGCTGCTTTTGCTCTGGAAAATGGAAGAAAAGCAGGAGCGATCCTTTCGGGAGCACCGCGGCAGGCTAATGACACACAGTCGCCGGGGCAGTTGGGTTTTTTCCGCTGTTTCGTTGTGCACAAATCACAGTGATTAAAATATATATATTAAGTACTGCAAAAAAAATGCTATTAACACAAGCGGCTTACAATCGCTGCATGCAAACCCATCTGTACCTGGATATTTCCCTCCCTCCGAGTTAAACACTAAAATAAAAATGAACACCCCGGAAAAAAAAACACATACACGCTGTTCTTACCCAGCCAGCTGGCCGTAATGCATGTACTTAGCTGATTAGCTAGCTACAGAGAACGACGTGAAAAAAGGGGGGATGCGAGTAAATAAAGACTGGAGCGGATTTTAAATAAAACTCGGCACGCTTAAAGCCGGGCCCCGCTACCAGTCGCTCCCTCGGTGCAATCTAACTAACTTGCTAGCAGCAGCAAGCGAGCGAGCGAGCAAGCAAGCAAACGATCGGCTAAGCGCTGCCCGACGCATGCACTAAAACTGGAAGATTTGTCAAAAATAAAGCGAAATGCATGAAGGAAACCGATACCAGGATTTTAAAAATCAGAGAAAAAATGCCGCCACTGTCCGAGCAGGCGGCTTTGGGGGTTTTCGGTGCGCTCCTCGCTCCGTCTCGCTTCCCTTCCCTTCTCCTCTCTTCCTTTCTTCCCCTTCCTCTCCTCTCCCTCCTTTCTCTCGCAGGCTTTTTCCTCGCCGTGCTCCCCACTCCCAGCGCACCACAGCAGTGTCGTGCACCCGGCGCTACGTAATGGGCCGCGGCCGAGCTGCCGTACCTCTCAGCGCCGCTAGGAACCACGATCACGTATAAACACCCCCAAAAAACTTACCTTTCGGTTAAACAAGCGTGCCGTCGAAGCCCTAATTTAACCTTATAACTTTGGGGGAAAATGCCTTATTTCATCTGATTATGGACGCACTAAAATAGCATTGCAAATTAATATCGAAATGAGAAAGGATTTTTGCATTGAGCATATTCAAGGGAGGCTTGGGTTGAACTTTAACAGGGCAGTTCCGAACATAATACTACACCCCCATAAACAGATTTTACCTGCAGGAAAAAATTCTTGTTGATATTGTTTCACTTGAAGTTTGTATTTCAGAATGCACAGTATAGTTTTGGGTGTTTGTTAGTTTTACGTTACAATAAGTCATTCGTGTGAAAACATCTCGCCCACAGGTCTAAGGAATACCACTAAACATCACATTATTGCCACCAATATATATACTTGCCCTGAAAGACTGTTTATCTATGACTAAATGCTCCATTGTTGGTAATTGCCTCTGGAGTGGAATCAGTGTGATTTTATTGCACTGTCCAAGCACGGTCAGCAGCACCAAGCAAGATCCACTCAAGGGGTCAAAGAAGCGCCTGGTATTTTGGTGGTTATTAAAATCCCACCCTGAAACAGGTACAGGTAGAACATGAGAGAAGTCACCAGGCTTGATCTCGCCAGGCCCAGCTGCCAGATCACGCTGACTTAACATCTGCTGTCTGAGAGTCTCGCTTTTACTGCTCTTCAAATATTATAAGAGCACTATTTTTTTCCTCCTGTGGTTATATATCCCCTAATTCTTAAAAGGTGTGTGACGCCATAATTTCCACCAGTTAGTTAAAATGATTAAGTGCCTGGGTCTGATCCAACATTCAGGTCATCACTAGTATCCGTCGTACTTGTTTGACTTCCTGTAAGTGGGGCAGCTTGGGAATGACAATATGTAGGGCATTTTAGCATAGATTGCTGGACCGACTCGCTGTATCGCTTATTGCACCAAGTTTGTTGGTACCACGCGTCTAGAAAAATGTATGCGTCGTTTTAAAAGGGGGCAGACGGAGATCAGAAGTTAGCCTCCTTAGAAAACCATGGAATAGCGTGCATTAGGCTGCAGCACTGTGCCGTACGATACCCCGCCCCCTCTCGCGGAGCCTGATGGCCGAGCCGTAGGGGGAAGGGCGATAAATGCAAGTTTGAAGTTCCATTTGCCCTCCCTTACCTCCTCCCCCCAACTGATTGATTGACAGCAGGCGGGAGCGGTTGCTAGGCGACCGCTTTGTTGTTTTTAAGGCTTATCCCCTCTCCCCACCCCACGGGCTGTGCCTGCAAATAGGGGAAAGAAAAAGAGCAGCTATAGATTGATCATGATGAGGAAAAAAAACACAATGGATAATCCGCCCCCCCATCCCCAATTTGAAAAAGTCCTGCACCAGGAACCCGGAACAGTTGGCGCTGACTTCACAGGTACGGAAAGTCAGCTCCTCAGGTGCACAACAAAAATCGAAAAGATATACAAGAATCGTGATGCATGATTATATCATTGTTGGGAATATCAGCAGTTACCGCATTCCTAGTTATGGGTTTCTGAACAAAACAGATGCAACGTTTTCCTTAGCATACAACATATGCGGATCTGCGGGCGGGCCGTGGGCACTTTAGACCGAACCTTGGCACCCCATCGGCCACCCCCGTTATATTTGCATTTTGGTTAAATCAGACTTTAAAAAAAAAGAAAAAGAAACTCCTTTTGTCACGTTACTGTTTCTCTGTATCCCTGATGATACACTGACAGAGAATGAACTCATGGTCCTGCTGAGCTAAACATTTGCGGAAATTTAGGAATCGTGCACTCGGTGTAAGGTTATCTTAACTGCAAGAAATTGATGCATTAAATGTGTATTTGATAATTCTACCACTGCCTGAATTATAAACAATGTAGAGTTATAGCATGTAGGTACCTCAAATATTGCCTTATTACATAGATTCCTTATTTTCATATTTAGATTTGTGTTCCATCCCAAATAGACCCACCCTGGCCGCTCCACAGAAAATTTCCCGGATGGCCTTTGGCTGTCTGCGAAGGTAATTCATTCATTCATTCTATATGCGTATTATTATTTTAAAAAAAAATCTATATTCCTAGTGAAAAATGTCGGAGATTGGCCAGAACATGGGTCAGGAAGTGTACTTCGGGACTTCATAAGGACTTGATCTTAAAAGACGTAGGGGGCAGATGAGAGTCGCTGAGCTGTCACCCCCTCGCGCTGCAGACTCCCTGGATAAGTTTCATTAGGCCGAGCGCGCACCAGCGTAGCCATTTAAATCTGCTTCATTAAGTTACCCACAACCCAAAACACTGCATAAAACATTACTGTGGTATTAAATATAATACATTAATAGTTAAGTATGTTGCCTATGTGACTAAATAGTGGATTTAATCTCGGCTATTGTAATGCATTTTGAGTGGAGTATTCAGACTGAAGCTAGGCCTATATGCAGTACTTACACTCATAAAACCAGGCTGTGCATCAGGCCACTTATCGAAGACATTTAATGAGGTTTATTGGTAACTTTTAGCTAAGGGGTTAAACCATGAACTGATTCTGGTCAAAGCTGCAAGACATTCCGGAGAAAATATCCTTTAAAGACATCTGAAAACAAAGTAAGTACATTTTTCTAAGAGAGCTGCGGTTGTTGACACTTTTCATTTTCTGGCCGGTGTGAGAAGCTGCGCTCCTCCCGCGAGCCGCACCGGCCCGGTACGCGCGCTACTCCCGAATGAAGCGCTCAATCCGTCTTTTTTTTTTTTGGGCAAGAAGCGCGGACAAGCGCAGATTAAAAGCGAGCGCGCCTCGCCGTTTTCTGCATACGCGGACTTTTTTCGCAGCAGTTTATCAAGCCGAGAGCTGAGACGGGTCTCTCAGACGGACGCGGCGTAGGATGTACGGGGGGGAGGAGCCGCTGGCGGCGGCGGCGGCTTAAGTCAACGTGCCCTGATGAGAATGAGAACGGGCTGGGGAGCTGGACGGACCTGGCAGCGGTTTGTGCTGACTCCGGGTGCATCTCTCGGCTGCAATCTGCGACTAATCAATCTGACAGAGGGGGTAGAGCGAGGGGAGGGACTGGACCTCGCACAATAATCGTTTGCCGTTCACTGCTTATCTATCTCCCGAGATGTCCAGGTTTATAAGAGAATGGCAGCCACCACCCCCCCAATGTACCCCACACCTGTTTGGCCGCCTGAGTGTTTGTGATGCGTGGAATGGGATGGGGGGGTCCCTTTGACCCGGGTCATTTCTGCAGCGCGGTGCCAACTTAATGCAAGATTTAAGGATCAATTTCTTTTCCGAAGGCAGTTACGTCGGTTCTTTGAGAAAGAAATCCCCGTGTGTTGGCGCGCGCAGTCACCTTCTTTCCCGCAATAAGGAAGCATCTTGCGTGGTTCCTCGCTCCAGTTGTAACATACTTGTAGTTTTACGGGACACCAAAGGGGTAGGCCGCGTGTTGCTATGACAACACCCGAGTGAAACGTCATTGATTTGAAAGACCCGAGGCCTCCCGTGGTCCCCCGCTGAGTGGCCTGACGCAGGCCCGTGCTGAAGACCTTCCTCTCCATGCGTCCCTCTCTCCTCCTCTCCCTTCCACGACATCCAACCATGACATAGGGACCAAACGCTTAGAGCTATCTCAAGGGACAAAAATACTCTTCAGATTAGGCATTGAACTTTTATATGAAACACTTTCCTGACAGGTATATTAGCATGTGGTTTCAATGTGAATGCATGAAAAAAAAAATGCATTACAATGTTGCAATAAATAGCGAGCTGGACAAACAGCACACCAATAAACAGCAAATCACATTTAATGATGAAATAATAAAAGGGAAACCCATGAAGGCCATATTTTTAGCGGAATTAAAATGAAAAATGTCACAGACAATAGGAGAGTAAAGTACAAACACTTCATACAGTGTAGAGCGAATTTCTTTAGCCTCACACTGAAGCTGGACACTTGACACCCCCCCCCCCACACACACACACAATGTCAGAGACTGAGGGGGCAAACTTATCAGCTTAGGTGTTTCGACTCCACTCACTCCATCCTACATCAGCATGTGATGGACCTGGACATTTGCGTGCCAGTTTTCGTGGGTCTGTTCCTCCCCTCTCCCACGATCTCCGCCTGCCCACTAACATTCTGCCTCATTTTCATTTAAATAAGAATCGATCGCTCTTCTGGTGCTGCCCCAGGAACCTCCAATCATCTCTCTGGAGACACTCTCCCTCTCCCTCGCTCCCTCCCTCTCTCCGTACACCTCTGCTCCCTGTCAATTGTTCTCTCGCTCTCGGCACTAAAGCAGAACCCCCTCTACACCCCCCACCCCCCATTCAGCCCCCCCGAGCCTCTCTACCCCAGCCGCACCGAAGGGTGCCCCCACACACACATTTTAAAAGCCGACCTTCTACGATGCGAGCCAGAAACACTTCCCCGCTTATTACCATGAAGTGGTCTAATTCCTCCAAAACATTTTTCAGATTTAACTGCCAGTCTTGCGCGGAGCATATTGTGAATTATTAATCTTCAGAACCGCTTGCAGGGTGGCGTGTTAGGAATCAGGGTGCAGCCAGTGTGTCTGCATTCACCTCCACATCCAGCTCTATACCTGCCTGGGAAGGGAGTGAACTACCGTACACTCCTCTTCCTACACACTCATTTCACATAGTGAATCACCAGTCATTACACTGGAGGGCTTGGCACTGATTGGACGAGCAAAGTGGCCCAGGAGGCACCCGACTGACCATTGGGGCTTTTCTGGTGGCCATTTAAATCCTCCATCACCCAGTTTCCTCTGTCGCTGGCGTCCCTGGCGATAATTTGCAGACGGTATGATTCGGATTCGAACCGTGATCCGGGGGAGCAGAGCGTACGGGTTTTTAAAACCATTTTTGTGCTGTCAGCCAGCCTCCTATCATCTCGCACCCTTCATCTCATGTCTCCGAGCTCCCTCTCCACACACCAGCTCCCCTGCTCTCGCGTCCTCTGAAACTTTCAGCTCTGATCAAAGACGCCTTTCATCCACCGCAGAGTCTAACGATTCTGCTTATTCCAACGGCTCTTCCTTTTTAACTTCCACTTCCTGTCTGTCCACCCGCCCAACTCGCCTCCGCTAGAAGAAGCTACGTTCTGAGGGAATTTGGAGTTTCTTTAGGGGCACCGGGCCTCCCTTGAACACAGCTGGGGGGGACAGTGGGTTAATGCAACCTGCAGACACCAATAGTTCGACCCCCACTGGCCGGTGACTCGTCAGGGCAGAGTTGGGGGTTGGGGGGTAGGTATGTGTGTTTCTCTGGCACTGTTTCAGGATTGCGTTCCACTCAAATTACCCTATAGTTGGGGGGGGGGGGGGGGGGGGGCGGCTGAGAGTGCGTTGCAACTGGGGATGTGGGGGTGGTGGCTGCTCTGACAGCGGCTGCTGATTAAACAAATCAAAAGCCCCACATGGTACATGGTGCCTCTCTAAAGCTAAGTGGCTCATTAGTGTGGTGTAGGCTTCACTGTCACACCCTTTATGCATTCCAGATGATGCTGTTAATTGTGCTTTGCGGCTCGAACTGATTGCTTGTGCAGAAATTATAGCAGTTGGTCCCACCCTTGGTGTGAATCATCCCAACCGTCAAGCATTAGAGAAGACAGACGCATCGCCAACTGCAGAGCGCTGCACGCTCCCTCGGGCCTAGAGGGCCTCCCTGCCTGAACACAACCCAGGGTGGATTCTGTGGATAAACGTGTTGAGCTAACAACCCAACATGAAGAGCCTCACAGAAGCCCTTGTGACGCACAGCTGAAATGACCTCTGACCTCTCAAAGCCTCTAAAGCCTGGCCCATGACACCTGCCCATCTCTTTCTAGTCCCTGACTCCTTCCCTTCTTCTCGCTCCTGGTTTCACTTGACCCGTTTACGCAATGTTTCTCAAACCGCTCCTCACGGACAGCCAGATAGTCTACATTTTTGCTCCCTGTGAACTGTTTGCTAAGGAGCTGGGAGGGAGCAAAAAAAAGGGTCCTTGTTGCTATACTGCTAATGAACAGGAGCTTGACGTTACTGCTGAGCACGGATTGGCTGCATGCAAATTACTTTAGCTTTTGTAGGTTTGGACACGACTGGAGCTGACAGCAGAAGAGAGGTTTCTGACCACACTGTGCCAAACAGCAAAGAATTTGACAAAATACTGAGGAATAACACCTCATTTGTGCTTCAGTCCTCCCAGTGACATGTCCTTCATTCTGGGCCTCCCCATTAAATGGAATACCTAGATCTACTCTGCCCTATTATTAAATGGAATACCTAGATCTTCTCTGCCCTATTATTAAATGGAATACCTAGATCTACTCCGCTCTATTATTTTTTTACCATTTGAAGTAGAGCGTAAGCCTTCAGCAAACGCCCTGAACCTAAGCAGCATCTTTCTCTTTGTCTGTCCATGATGCTTACATTCATATGCAACTTCGCAGCTTAGATGGTTCTCTGGCTCCCAAAATACTCAAATGGACTAAGTTCTGCTGCAGGCTTTTTAATAGTAACGCACTTGCATTGCCCAGGTGTGGTATGGCAGCCAGTGCACTCAGAGAAGAAATGAGTCCTGACAAGGGTATGATATACACAGCACTCCCCGTGTAGGATATCTGCGCTTTAACATGTGCCATTGTGTATTACCAGTAATGTGGGGGTGTAGGCTAATATTTCACACTCTGGTGATAAAGCCATGGAAGGGCCCCTTCCCACCCACTGCAGGAACGTTTCCCTGGGGCTTCTGTCACGTTCCCAGTACAGCTTAATTGTAGCTCCAAGGAGGTGGTTCTTGGTCCTTTTCTAACACCCTACTCCGGGGTAGTAGGTACTTTCCGTTTGGCCAGGAACTGCTGGGGCAGAGCTTATTGCAATACACATGCTGATTGGTTGATCACAGATACCAGCTCCAGCTTAGAAGATACTCGGAAATGTGGGGAAAGGAGAAAAACATAGTGGAGGAAAAATGTAGTAAATTGAATTATTTGTGTATTTTAATTACAATTAAATACGTTTCTGCATATTTATGAATTGTTTTATGTGGGTCTTCATATTTCTGCACTGGAAAGTCTGATCTCCACAATTCACCATAAAAAGTCTCTCTTTTGTGCTTTGGCTTTCCTTTTGTTTTTGATAGTGATGCTGCTATACAGAAATTTTGACTAATACTGATAACCGACATATTTAGTTTATTATATATTTTATCATTTTTAAATATTTTATATATTTTGTCTTTCACCAGTTCTTGCAGTGAAACTTGCTGGCACTGACAAAGTTACACTTTATTTACAATTTGTGGAACATGAAAGATCGATCTGCCAGCCAGATATAATGATGAATTATAAACATGTCACTGGCCATATAAATAAAATTCTGTGTCCTGTTCTGGACTAATATGGGATGTGATTTGTCCCGTATCAATCTCCTCACCCCCCTCTCCCCCCCAATAACTAACAAAATGACTTGTTCATCCTCCATTGTTTTTAGGTGCTTGTGTAGTGTCATTGTGAATAAAGTTACATATTAAATTAAACCTATGAACGTTTTGTGCTTATTTAGCATGAAGGTCACAGTTACTGTTGCAAAGTGAAAAATGACACATCGAAATGGACAGGAACTACAAAAGTTCCCGGTTGAGACACCAAACCAGGTTCCTGATGTTCATTGGGAGAGCACCTTATGTAGAACAAGACAAACTCTTCAAAATTAACTGAGACTCGGGGAACTGTCTGGATGTTTTACAGACTTCTTCAAAAGATCACAGTGATGTGAAACGACATATGATGAGTTTTCCCACCGCCTGAACCTCAGCAGCATGCAGATTATATGCCCCGACAGGAGTGAGTCCAAGAGTCTGATCACTAAAGGTCTTTCTTTCAGTGGTCTTACTAATAGAAAAATAAACACTGTTTATACCTGAATGTTTTTTACCCTCAGTGACTTCAGGAAAATAGAATGGCATGTATTGTGTCTACGTCATACTGATTTCCTGGCTCAACAAATTATATACCCAACAAATAATACCTTCAGATATAATCATGTTGCTGCTGTTAGCAAGCATTCAACCCTCCATCTATTTTCTAGCTGCTTATTCAGAGGTCATGGAGGGACCTGGAGCCCCCCCTAGGCAGCACGGCACATAAGGCGGGGGAGGGCACCCCTACCTGGAGTATTAGTTCATATCTCTGAGCAAATACACACGTATTCTCGCATAGACAATCACACACTACAGGCAACTCAGAGACACCAGTTAACCCAACATCATGCCTTTCTACTGCAGGAGGAACCCAGTGCAGTGGGGAAAACATGCACACACTTACAAACGTAATAATTAAAAAAATAAAATACACACAATACTATTCCATTTTTTTCTCAGACCTTGACATGTTTATATTAAGGTACATGTAACTAGACTGTCCTTGTGCTCACAGTAGAGGACAGAGACTGTGCCTGTCTCTCACACCCCCCTGGACAGGATACACACACACCTCACACCTCCCACCCTGCAGTGATATTGCCGCCACCTGTCATACTATAATACAACTCGCCTGGTTACAGGTTTTGCCTAATTTAGGCTGCTCTCAATCTAATGCGATGAGATATGAAATACCACTTTTACTTACAAAACATACTCAAGAGAAACAAGAACAATTGTAGAAGTACAAAAAGAAAAAAATAAACCAAGTATTCATTAAGTAAAACATTGTGTCTTTAAAAAATAAAAAGAATCCACATTTTTTTACAATGTCATATTAACAGTGTTCGATCTTTTTTGTTTACTGTAGAGAGCATTTCACAATTGAATAATAGTAACAATAGTAATAAGACAGGAATAGAAGAATAGCAGTGATAGAGACAGTAATGATACTCTGTTGCACTCAACAAGACTGAGACTGTTTAATATGGAAAGTAGCATTACTGGGAATTCAGTGGTTTTCTTTGGAATTTTTAATAGTTGGGATTCTTGGCCTCACTCCCCCTTTGTGGAGGCCAAGCCCATTAACTTGATCAACTACTGACTGGTGACATCGTTTGGAATGAATCCCTCCCCATTTGCCCCCCCACCCACCCCCATTTGCAGTGACAGTTCCTTTGGCGATTGTTGCCAGGGGTGGAGCTAGTCTTCGACCAGCGCGTGCCACTTGGCGATCTGTCTGCGGGGGTGGTCGCAGATCTCACGCCAGTGTTCGCCCGGGGTCCCCGGAGAGGCGGTGCCCAGCAGGAGCCGCCCAATGACAGGGTTCTGGCCATTCCTCTCCGAGTCCTGCAGCAGGAGCTCCACGCTGGTGTCCTGCAGGCCCTTCTCTGATGGAATGTCGAAGACGAACAGCTCATTGAAGACAGGGTTTGGAGAGGACTTCTTTACATGGGACTTCTTCTTGCACACCCTCTTTTTGCCATGATACAGGTTGACCTTCACGTAAGGGTCTAAGTCGGAGAAAAGAGAAACAAAACGGTTAATAATTTCTCCTTTAGAAATGGCAAAGCAAAGCAGAACTTCAGCTGTAGCTCATGAAGATCCATATTGAGCAAAGATCCATACTGGGGTAGTTCTATGAGATATCAGTTTTGTAATATATCTTGGAAAATTTGATCTGTCAGCATCCTCTAATATGCCCACATTACAATGAATAAAGATCTTCTTTTCTCCAGCAGAAATTAACAAAAATAATTTAAACTGATTAGCGTATTTTTTCAATTTTTGTGGAACATACTGAAATCCATTTAACATACAGGGTTCTGCTGGATTATAGAACATGACGCGTTTCTGCGAAGCACATGCATGGTCACCCCTGAGACCCACCTGAGGGCATGTTGGTCTCGGCTTTGGGCAAGTGGCGCGCTTTCAGAACCACCACCGTGAGAGTGCTGGTGGTGGACTGGTAGCAGAGAGACACCAAGAGTTCTGCTCTTCCCGCGTTCCTCTACGATGACAGACCACGGAGCAACAAAAGAACGAAGAGGGGAAGAATCAACACAACGTTTTTCAATACAAATTTAAAGTACACAATAAAAATGCCATAAACTACTTCAACAGCTATAAAGTAACCAGTTGTATTACACATTTCACTATACAGGTGAACCTTGGATTAAGAAGTATGGTGCCAAACTCCATAACGCATGCCAGTATTAAGTAGGAAGATCATATCAGAAAAACCTCATAGGTTCTATGTACTGGCTTTCTATTAAAAATCATATTCTCTTCACAGTACAATTAAGTCATGTCCATTTCCTCTCTCATGTAATACAATGACACTGCAAATTACTGTGGGCCACATAATATCAAGTCTAACAGGAAATGTATCCATTAAAAAAAAAATCAAAGAAAAAAATCAATGCGTCATGGTGCCTGTCTCAAAATCAATGCCATGAAACCAAGGGCCCCGACGCATTTTACAGAGCGGAGAGGAAATACTTCTCCTGTCTAAAATTGCAGGT
Organism: Brevimyrus niger; assembly: GCA_015164015.2. Taxonomy (NCBI): domain Eukaryota; kingdom Metazoa; phylum Chordata; class Actinopteri; order Osteoglossiformes; family Mormyridae; genus Brevimyrus; species Brevimyrus niger. The sequence goes on along the minus strand of JAABNY020000045.1, from coordinate 15,760,953 downwards.
GGGTAAGAAATTAATATTGTGGCCCTTTTCATGCACTGAAATTCCATCACATTTCCGAGTCCCCCACACTGCCCCCCCGCTAGCACACTGTAAAAAAAATAATAAGCTCCATGTTTGTCATGCAGATGCCAGCCAAGGCAGGGATAGTAAATAATTAACAAAAAATACTAAAACAAAAATGTATATATAGTGTAGCGCTACTACTGCCACTTTAAAATGCACTTTACTCATGTTACTGCTGCTATAAATGTACTACTTCTCTTTAATTTCATGCTATGATGTAGTTCTTGCAGGTTTCAAGGACTATAGTTACTCATGCTGCTGTTATCGCTCCATTATCAATCTATAAAGGGACTGGATGGTAAGACGTCTCAGGAGTGCTTACCCTGGTGTTGCGCTTGATGATCTCCCGGTTCATTAGGATGCGCCCCTCAGAAAGGTCAATGCCAGCTAATGGCACCAGCGTCTCACCGATGACCTCATCGCGAGAAAAGCGGTCAAAGCTGAGCACCATGAAATGAAGGGAGAGCTCTGGGATGTGGCCGTACGGGATGCCGTAAAAGCTGAAAGTCTCATCGAAGGCCGGGTCCAGCGTCTTCCTCAGGACTCGGGTCTTCACTTTGTGCTTCTTCTCTGGTAGGAGGGTCAGCTTGATGTACGGGTCTGAGGTCAGGGACTGCTCATCCATGGCGGACAGCCCGTGAGCCTCTTTGATGTGCACGATGAAAGCCTTCTTCTCAAAGTTGTACTCAAGGGAGAAGAAAAGGGTCCCCAGGCCACCCTCCTTGTCATGGCCCTTGTCAGCTGGAGTCATGGCATGACTAGAGAGCCCACTTTTGGGGGAGCTCATATCCTTTCCTCCATGATTTATACCTGGGTGGGGCGATGACAGGTCCAGATCTGGAGAACTCCGAACCTTGGTATTGGGAGACTTAGTGAAATTTCCATTGAGATCTCGCTTCTCCAGGTCCAGGTGGAGCGAAGCCCTGCCTGTGGCAAGACCAGATCCTTGTTTAGTGCTTGTGTCTGTCTTCTCAGTTGCCCCAAACTTTTTTTTGCCGCTAAGGCTCTCTGGATAAATGTCTACACCCTTAAGCATATGCACAAATTTGTAAGGGGGTGTTTTGTTGGTCTTGGTTGACTTGCGCTGGCAGCAGATCCATGAAAAAAGGGAGACACTGAAGACCAGACCTAAGATGCTGACAACGCCAACTGTGACTGGTACCTCGGCTGTGGAATGAAGCACATTGCATATCAGTCA
>JAABNY020000045.1:15730966-15743265 GCA_015164015.2 Brevimyrus niger | reverse complement strand
GTGTGCTTGGGGGTCAGGGGAACCCCAACCCCCCCTACCAGCTCCGCACCCCCCCCCCCTCTTCCAGGGGCACGTTCCCCCCCCCCCAAGCCGTTACTCACTGCACTGTATGGATGACAGCTTAGAGGTGAAGGGGGCGGCGATGGAGGCGTCTCCCAGCTTCACCACCTGGATCTGGTCCTCCTCCAGCTCCCGCAGGACCTGGCTGATGCGCTCCTGAAGCACAGGCCCTCCGTCACAGAGAGGCTGGGGTCACATGACCCTTCACCCCCAGGGGGAGCGAGGGATGGGGGGGGCGGGGCGGGGGGACGCACCTTCTGGGCGGCAAGCTGCTCCTCCCTCTGGGCCATCACCCTGTGTCGGGCGGCGCGCGAGCTCAGCTTCCCCCCCGAGGACGGGATGGGCGGGAGGGGCCTGGGGTCGCCAGCAGGGGGCTCCCTCTCGCGGCCACGCTTCTTCTTCTCCGGTATGCGCTCGGGTGCGTTGGCGAGGAGGGCCACTCCTGATGCATTGACAAGGGGGAAAAGGGGAGGAAGGGAGGGAGGGAGGTGCTTGACCTTATTGTGGACCACCCACCTGCATCCATATGTGATTCCATTAGCTTTAGTACGGCGAGGACAGCCTTAAAGGCAAAGTCCTTAAAGGCGAAGTCCTTAAATATGAACGTCCCATTGGTCTTACCGATATGGGCGTGTTTGAGCGCCCCGACGTCATTGGTGCCGTCACCACACATGAGCGTGATGAAGCCCTGGCCTTTAAAACTGGTGATTACGAACTCCTGAGACAGAAAACGACAGCAATGAATGCCTATGATTAAACGGGCCAATCAGAGGACAGCTAATGGGGGATACTGGGAGCGAAGCTGGTTGTCACACGCAGGCAGGCAGGCACACACGCAGCTACATACGCAGGCAGGCAGGCACACACGCAGCTACATACGCAAGCAGGCAGGCACGCACGCACACACGCAGCTACATACGCAGGCAGGCACACACGCAGCTACATACGCAGGCAGGCACACATGCAGCTACATACGTAGGCAGGCAGGCAGGCAGGCACACACGCAGCTACATACGCAGGCAGGCAGGCACACACGCAGCTACATAGGCAGGCAGGCACACACACACGCAGCTACATACGCAAGCAGGCAGCCAGGCACACAGCTACATACGCAGGCAGGCAGGCACGCACGCACACACGCAGCTACATACGCAGGCAGGCAGGCACGCACAGACGCAGCTACAGGCAGGCAGGCACTAAAGTAACATAAAAACAAATACTTTCCATTGCTGTTTTAAAATAATATTTTAAGTAATATAATACTTAGAAAAAGTAATGATTTGTTTATTTGTGACCCTTAATCATGCCTTGAACATTCTGAGGACATTAGCATGTACACTGTATTCCTGCAGGATTCACTAAAGATCATATGCAGAAAAGAGCTCTAAAACATCTGTCCATAGAGATAAAATTATTAAAACATCTACAACAATCACTAAATTAATATTACTAAATCATTAAATTAAAATGGCCAAAATATATAAAAACTAAATAAAAATATATCTTTAAAAGCTAATAAAACTACGCTGACAACAAACTAATTTACATTTCAAATGAAAATTAAGAAAAACATAAAAAATTTGATTTAAAAATATTACAAATCAAGACTATAACGATAGAGCAGGACCTCCGACCTTCTGTTTGGGGCTGACCCTGGCGAAGACGCGGACGTGGGGCAGCAGAGCGCGCAGCAGCCGGGGTTCTGCCGTGAGCTGGTCCAGTCCCTCCCCAGTCACGCACAGGTCATACTGGGCGATGAGCCTGGGCACCTGGGGGGGCTGCAGGGGCACACACACGCTGCCGTCGATGGACTCCCAGTGCCACTCGCCTGAAAAGCAGACACACTGCATCACCGCTGGGGGGGAGATTCCCGGATGATAGGGGCCAATTTTCATACGGGGTGGGGGGGGAGGGGGGAGGAGAGCCTTATCGTTTGCCAGTGATATGGTTCAAATCTGTGACTGACGGGGGACCAATCAGTAACTGACAGGGGACCGACTGTAAGGACCAATCAGTTTTCAGTTCCCGCCCAAAACCCCGCCCCAGTCATCACATAGGGCCAATCGTCTTGGATTGCGGCCTCACCGGGCGTTTGTGCTGGTCCCAGGATGAGCGTGTGCTCCCTCTGAATGAAGTGCAGCTCCCGGGCCACGTGGCAGGCCGTCAGCGGGTTGTCGCCGGTGATCATGACCACCTGCGGGGGACAAGCAGGAGGGGGGCGCTGAGCGCGGGTGGGCCGGGGGGGGCCGCGCGTCCGCACGAGCGAGGACCGCCGGCCGCCACTCACGTGATGCGAGGCCTCCTGGATCTCCCGGATCACCGTCTTGCTGTCGTTCTTCAGCGGGCAGGAGACGACCATGAAGCCGGCGAAGCGGAGGTCGCTCTCCAGGGCGTCACGCGTGACCTCGCGCACCTGCGGACCACGGCGGGTCACGGCGGGTCACGGCGGGCGGGAACGCGGACTCGCACCCCCCCCGCCCACCAGGTCGTGCACAGGATTCACCTGCCGCATCAGCGGTTACCTCAGCCGGTTATCTCTTACGTTTCAAGCCAAATAACGTCACCATGATTTTTATGGCGAAAAATTACTAATTTCACACCCACAAAAGCCCATAGAATCTGAAAAACAAATGCAGGGTCTGAGAGAGAGAGAGAGAAAGAAAAAGAGAGAGAGAGAGAGAGAAAGAAAGAGAGAGAGAGAGAGAGAGGACCCATAACAGCTGTCCATCATCCCCGATTAGGGGCTCCCACTTATCCATGAATGCCAGCAGAGAGTAGAGCAGTATAGAAATGCAGTACAGAAATGCAGTACAGAAATGCAGTATAGAAATGCAGTATAGAAATGCAGTACAGAAATGCAGTACAGAACAAGTATCAGAAAGGTATCCGAGACTCGAGGGACCACAGGGGGTATCCTAACTGGCCAGTAAGAAGGCACTACAGCAGCACCTGCTGGTGGGTCAGATGGCCCATCTCCTTGTATCCCAGGGCCAGGACCCTCGCCCCCTCACGGGACATCTCTTTGTGCACTTTGTCGTAGCTGCTTGGGCACTCGGAGAACTGCAAGACAGACACAGACAGTCAGAGTCGCAGCGACTTCCGACGGCTGTGCTCCTGCACCAAGACTTATGGCGGATTACATTCACTGTTGCACAAAGAACGAGAGCTCAGTCTTCGAAATACAGTCCGGCATGTAATCCGAAAGTATAAAGCGGGACAGAAGTGCTGGAAACTGCTGTTCAAAGTATAAATATGTGACAAATAAATAGTGAATGTACATCTATACAGCGGTACACATGGTGCGGTATAAATAATGGGTATATACAGTATCCATGATTGCAGTAGCGGAGGAATGAGGGTTCGGCATATTGCTGATGGTATAATAAATTGAATCAGAACCAGAAAAGGGGACGAACGGTGAGCTGGGGGAGGGGCTTGTTAAGGGGTGATAGATGTGGAGCGTGAGATGAGGGGCGGGGCCACAAGGGCACTGGGCCCAGCTGAAAGCCGATTGGCCTCCGGCGTGCCCTTTCCCCTGTCACTCACTGATTCAAAACATATCATTGGCTAAATGGCACCTTAAAAAGTCCTAGAATCGCCCCTGGGGAAATGCCGTTAGGTGAGATTTGTTGGACGCAGACTGGGAGTGACCCCGGCGTGGGGTGAGTCAGGGGTGAGTGTCCCGTGCGAGTGGCGAGAGGTACCATTCCCCGCAGCGTCTCCGGGGCCCCCTTCACGGTGGAGATGTAGCAGAGCTCGGTGGAACCCAGCCGCTCGTACGACGCCAGGACGGACATCCTCTTGAGAGCACTGGCGAAATGGAAGCGCTGGTGAATCTTCAGGCCCGGCGTCCTTATGGCCCGAGGGAACACCTTCTCGTCTGCGGGGGGCGACACCGAGACCTCAGTGCTGGAAAGGCGGAGCGTGCGAGGCAGGGGCCATGCTGGGTGAACGGGGCAGTGCTCGCACGCTCTCCATGCGACACATGGGAGACAACACAGGGTCTGCTACTTTACAGCAGGTTAAGGGCCAGACTCAAGACCCTCCGGTCATGGGATCTGAACCAGCAAGCTTCTGATGATGAGACTGAATCCAAAGAACAAAACGTTATCTCAAAAAGAACTGGAGAAATTACAGTGCTCAGGGTAAGAGCTGGTCAGCAGCTTGGGCCACAGTCGGAGCTGCCTGAGAGAGAGGGCCAGCACTGGAGGAAACGTTAGCTGGATGCTGATTGGATGTCTAGAGGCTCAGGATTGGTCGCCGCGGACTCCGTACCTTTAGTGAGGGTCCAATCAGCTGCCGTCAGCATGGCCTTTTCCAGCGGGTCCCCAACCAGCTGCCCGTCCTCCAGTGTGACCAGTGAGTGGCAGGTGGCCACCACCCTGTGAGTCTCCATCGGGATTTCCGAAACTGGCATCACCTCCTTCCCTTCCCTGCGGGACAGCGGGGCAGGAAGCATGACTAACGGGGATGTGTAAGCCAGGCGGGACGAGCCGCAGTACACCCAGCGTCCACGGGGGGGCGACGTACCTGAGTCCGGCCACGCCCCTGACCACTAGGCTGTCGCTGGTCAGTGTGCCCGTCTTGTCGAAGCAGCAGACCTCCACCTTCCCCGCGAATGGGATGCGGAAGGGCTCGGTGCAGAACACGTCTGCGGGGCGGAGGGAGGCATACGCGTTCACTCGCGCTCTCACACTCATCTCCCTAGTGAGAGGAAAACACAGGACAGCACTCACAGAGCTTGGCCAAGGCGATGAGGGAGGTGTTGACAGCCAGCGAGAGCTCGATGGGCAGCTCGGGGGGGACCACGGAGGTGAGGATGAGGGTGCATTCCAGAAATAGCTTATACCGATTCCTGGTCAGGTCTCTGGTCCCTGGTGGGAGGTCATCGCATCAACAAAGACCATCAGCCTTCGCCAACGCGGCGCACGCCCCGCCACTGGCCGGTCTGCGTCCGCCCCACTCACCCTCTACCCACACGTAGACCGCCGCCGCAATGGCGAAGACCAGGAGGAAGAGGATGAAGATGAAGGTCTCGAGGTTGTTGGCCGTCACCCTCTTCACCCCGAAGAGGATCGTCCTCAGCAACTTCCCCTAAAAACGACGCAGAGCAAACCCTGTCAGATACGCAAACTCAGATCCACACAGAAGCTTTGCGACGGACGCAGGTCTAATTCGGGGGGGTCATAAACCCCAGCTGCTCACCTGGGAGGTGTAGAACCCCGTCCTCAACACGTACGCCACGCACCCATTGTCCACAGCTGCCGGAAAACACGGAAAAGGTGTTGATGACTGCGGCCTGGAGCCCAGCCCGCCGGCGGAGAAGGATGGACACGCTTTGGTCCCACAGTTGGTACCGCAGGGATGAATAACACCGGCCGGAGAGAGATGTGGAGCCTGCCGGGGTCTCCTCCCCCGCCTCAGCACCGCGACCGTAATTATTTTTACGGTGATTCACCTCAGGCAGCGTTTCGGGCATAAATCAGCCGCTAATTAAAGTTTATTTCCAAAACCTGTAGGACGGAAGCTCCGGAGACTCATGGCTGCCAAGTCCCGTAGTCTTAAATTAAGAACAATTACAGCTGCCGCGCAACAATGCACTGAATCATCCCAGAGATTTTACCGGGAACAACCTCAGCCCGCCAGGAGGAAGTGAGAGAGAAGACGCACACAATTTGACAGACTTCCCCTGTAGGGGGCGCCTGGGCACGCGCGTGTGGGTTGGGCGCGCTCGCGGCGGTAACCGATGCGGAAACGGCGACGAGATGCAGCCGGGGCGGGCGGGAGGACCGAGCGGCTGCACTGACGTTTGAGTCCGGCGCTGGCTTTCTGAGGAGGGGTGTGCTGGACCACCTTGGTCCCACCAGAGATGACGTGAAGACGGGAGTCAGACTGTAGGTCCAGGATCTCCTCAGGGTCCAGGTCCTCCACAGGCTCCTGGGAAGACGGTCAGATGAACGAGGAGTGGGGGGGGGGTTTGGGAGAGGCAAGAATGTTCCGGTGGATGGGTAACAGCGGAGGATACAGAGCTTTGCAGGTTACGGTACGGTGCTGCAGACAGGAGGTCACTCTGACCTTCATCTGCGGGACGGACTCTCCGGTCAGCATGGCCTCATCCACGATGCAGCGACCGCGAAGCAGCAGCACGTCGCACGGAACCAAGTTTTCCTGGGGTGATCGTCCTGGGGGGGGGAAGCAAAATGGAGACGCGCAGGGTCGACATGCAGCAAGACGCAGAACAGGACGGCACATACTGCCCCGGGCATGACAAACGCACTGCAGCGGAACCTTACCAACGGAGACGATGTCCCCTGGGACCAGTTCATCACTGGACACTGGCCTCCACTTCCTGTTCCTGTATACCTGTCGGCAAGTGCATATTAACCACAGAAGCTTCACAAGGGGTCATAATACAGCCTCACCTGTAATCTTAAACTAGGAAAATCTTAAATAATCTTAAATAGGGAAATATGATTTTTAAAATAGCATTTGCTGGACAATTTGGTCACGCGTGGCTGAACGTGTGACCAGAGCCTGACCTGCCAAGGCTGTGGGGGGGGGGACGGACGGCGTACCTGGATCATGTAGGGCTTATTGCCCATCCTGCGAATCTCAGACATGTTCCTCATCTGCTGCTGCACCAGAGACGCTTCGAAGGCCACCAGCATGAAGAGGGTGAAAACGCTGTAGTACCAGTACTCGTCAAGGCACCAGAGCCCCACGCAGAACACCTGAGGGCGTGAACACGCGTGGACTATAAGCACCACATCCCGGCGAATAGCTTCACCCGACCGTCAGAACCATGAAGATGCCCGTATACTTCGAGTAAAGTCCACGCAAAACGAAACCGAACACGTCGGCAAGAGAAACCCATCGCAAGCTTACAAGGACTCTGCCACCTTGTTGATTCTACGTCAAGCCACAACCCTAGAGGGTGCAGAATGTTTTTCGATGCAGCAGACCCGCATAGAAAGTGTATTGTGACTGCATGAGTCATTTTGACGACAGCTCTTCTAAAATAGAAGTTGCTCTGTTTACTAACAGCCGCTGTCGGTCTCATACAGCGCTTCCCAACCCAGTCCTCGGGGGACCCCGGACGGTTCACGTTTTTGCTCCCTCCCAGCTCCCAGCCAATCAGGAACACCGAATACCTGGTCCAGGCCTGGGAGCTGAGAGGAAGCAAAAACGTGGACTGACCGGGGTTCCACAGGGACTAGGTTTGGAAACTAGCAATATACACCGCAGACACGGTTCCACGCTAACGAAACACCTACATTTCAGGGAAAAACAAACGGTTACGACATTTACATAAATACATAAACTCAATATTAATTTTACCCCGATTAAAGTTATGCACAGTGAAAAGAATGCTGGCAACTGCATAATTAATCCTGCTGACCAACCCCACGGCGTCACATTCGTGTCGGCCAATCATGGACAGTGGGTGGGGTCAGAACAAAAGAAAAAATTCACCACGGCCACCGTGCACAGCTGGTGCAGCGAAACAATGGTCACCGCTCATATGGCTAAAAGTCGTCGGCATGGAACCGTGACTGCAGGTGTACGCGGCTAGTTTCCATCATCGCTAAAACATCATCGATTTTGCTGAAGTGTCTGGCCACCTTAACACTCCCCACACTGAACACCTAGGGTAGTAAACACACAAGGTCTACAGCAGTGTCCAGGAATCAGCACCTATAGAAAAATAACTCCACCACTAAGTCCCCCTATCCACCATATCCAGAATACCTCCACCACATCAGGACTGTAACAATCCCAAACACCAGGACTTGACTATTCCATCCAGACTGTAACCTCCCCACATCTGTATCCAGGCCAGAACGCTCCTTTCTCCACACACGCTCTCTCTCTCACACACACAAACACACCTGGAAAACAAAGAAGGGCGCAGTGGCCCTCTCTTTAAACAGCTCCAGAAAGTCGGGCACCACCATCTCCGCGCGGTTGGTGCCGTAGCGCTTCTCCGCCGCCCGGAGCTCCACCTCCTCCTGGTAGCCCCGCCAGGACTGGAAGTAGCCCATGGGGTGTCTCACGGGAAACGCCACGGGCCGGAAGCGGCGGCTCTCCCTGCTGTCGAACACGTAGCGGATCTTCTGGAACTCGAAGGAGAGGATCCTCCTGCCATCCTCCTCCTGGTGGGGGGGCGACGGAGGCATTCAGGAACAAGGGCCACCACGTCCAGAAGAATACACACACGCGCATACATGAAAAGCTTCTACAGGAAAATCTAATGCATAAGTGTTTGATGTTCCCACGGCAACCGAGTGAATTATGTCATCGTACAGACAGGTCATCAACATCTTTCTAATGCATGGATAGAAGTGTGGCCCAAGATTTCATACAGCAAATATGGATATAATCTTGGTGATGCAGAGGGTTGTGATGAGGCACACGAACTAGCACCCGACCTGAAAATCCATCTGACTGTCACCTTCCTCCCCCACCCCCACCGCCCCACACTGAAAAGCAGTACGACGGGCAGGCATATGGAGACAGCAAGTGCTCACCTCATCTCTCTGGAGGGGCACCAGCTCAGCAGAGCCATTGTTGGGGGTCGGAATGACCTTCGCGAGGGTGGCCTTGTTTGGATCTGGCTCCTGTATGCACGCACGCACACACACACACACACACACAGAGGCACAGATTCACAGGGAATGCAGATCTCAAGATGATGAGTTAGACTGACAGAGCAGCTCCTGTCACCCAGCATGCCTTGCGGCTCGGCCAGATGTTCGAGCCTAACAAGGCGACTCTGTCAGATTAATTCACACGTCAGTTAGTACTCTGTCCTAAAACTGAAACCTCTGTACGTCATTGCTTTTACAAAGCACGCATAACAAACGCAATTCATCGAGTGTGTAGTTCCATACATCTATGACAACTTCATTTATAAAAAAAATAGCTTCAAGTGCCTGGTGATAAGTCTGAAGGGCTGCTGTAGCTACTATCACATTACAAGAAGAAGAGAATGGAGTTAAGTCCTATTACTACAGTAGTTTTCTCGGAAAAGATAACAGATATGAAAAGCCAAACGGCTCTTAACCACAGACAGAAATGCGAACTTTCTTTGACAGTCGTACCTTGGCGCAGGTGAGCCAGCAGTGCGCGTGTACGGACCAGTATCCCGAGAGCGCGGTCAGGACGTGCGCGATCCCGATGGCGGCGAGCGCCAGAAGGCCGGCCTCCGGGTACTCGGCCGCTCCGTACACGACGAGCCACGCGTAAAGCCAGCCCGGGTACAAGAAGGCAACGAACGGCAGCACAGTGCCATGCAGCAGCCGCGGCCTGCGCCGATAAAGCGACACAGAGCTGACGAGCTCGTCGCTGGCCTCTCGATCGTAGCTGTGATTCATCGCAGGTGAATTGCGGTGCTCCGGAATCCCGTCCGCAGCCACGACTTCCTGTTTTTTATTATCGTTCATTCTGGCTTGTCCCTTTTTGTCGTATCCCCCCCCTTCCCGTACTCTCCGCCACCCCCTGGCAAGCGCTGTTGGTAAAGAGACGCTTCTCCCTCACGATCCAGCGGTCCGGCGTCCAGACTCCGTTCCCTGCCGTCTATCGCGCACGCCGGCTTCCGTGTACGCAAGCACGCAGGTTACGTGAGGCGCTCAACTCCCACTCGTCACGCCGAACATCCAGAAAATTGACCCCCACCTGAAAAAACGACCGAGGTGCACCGAGACAATACGTTATTACAGCAAATTTAAAACAGGTTTTGCATGTCTGAGGGAGTTTATACTGAATAATACATTATAACCTATTTAACCTGGATTTTTATTTCTAAGGCATTATATAAAAGTTTAGATGACTACATGTCGGTGTGATGCACGTTATACTGTTCATGGATGATACAGTTCGATTGTGTGTTTAAGTGAAAGATTAGTTAATATTCCGCAAGGCTCTCTGGCTCCTTTAAAAATCCTTATCCTCACATGGAAACGCATGATTGGTGGTTGCAGAGTATGACGCAAGGAAACGTCCAATCGGAGTGGAATATGTCCCATCTCTTTTGCCGAGACACTAGGAGTTTGACCAATGAAATCAAGTGATGGCGTAACCGAACTGTACTTCCTTTTTGCAACCTGAACATCGACCTTTTCCCGGTGTAACTCGGTTTAAAGCTTAAACCATGTGAGTATGTGCAAAGGAATTAATACATCGAGGTTCAAGATGAATTCATGAGTTTGCTTGTTCATTTGAATTCATTTTAGTGGTAGCCTTACGTTTTCTGGTATAATAAACTGACAGTAATGACATGAAATGACATTTACATGTTCATACTGCGTGGTTGTGACTTTGGCGAACATCATACTTGGCATCGTGGCAGCAGGGGTCTGGTGTCGAATAATTATCACCGTGCTGGTTTTGCACATTAAGTGTAATGGAAGAGTATTCGTATCAATGTGGGCAAGCACCCCTAATGCTACCCCAGTTAATGTACAACTTGACAGCTTTAATACTAAAAATCCTCCTACCACTGTTTAGGCAGGTTGCCATGGATATCACGGCGCGCTTTTGCGGCAAGGAGATGCAGGACTACGGCGCGTGCGTGGCCCGCAACCCGTCCTCCTGGCAGGAGCAGTGTCAGCACATGAAGCTGAAGGTGGCGCAGTGCACCTCCTCACAGTACGTGCTTGCGCGTGACACTTTACAGTGTTCTCCCACTCATTATGTCGGTGTATATGTTCACAAAAGTTTTAGTGCATGTGCAGCTGTCTGTGCTTGCCAGTGTGACCGCGAATTCACTGTAAGCAATGACAGTTACTAGTCAGTCGTTATCCCAGTTATCCCCATGAAGCAAAGCCCATGCCAGTGTATTGCACCCTATTTATTATGTCATACCTCACAAAACCCGTTTCCCCTGATTCTGACTGCACTGCAGCCCCGTTATCCAGAAGATCCGATCCGACTGCGCAGGCCAGTTTGCGGAGTTTGAACGCTGCCTGCAGGATCACCAGTCGTCAGCAGCCTCCTGCTCCACCCACATGTCCCGCTTCCTAGCCTGTGCGGAGGCCGTGGACCTCAGTTCTGTCGGTAGGCCACCTCCTCTTTCTCCGAACTGTATTGTGGGGTACCTCTGATGCCTCTGGAGCAGGGGTGCTCTGTTCAGAAAGGGCCGCTGTTTATGCAGGTTTCTGCCGCAACTCCTTAATTAGGTTGCTAATTAGAGGACTGATTGGCTGGAGAGTCCTCACACCTGGGTTTGAACAGCTGACCTACAGGTTATGCCAAAACCCTGCATACACACCGGCCCTTTGCAGATAAGATTGGGCACCCCTGCTCTAGAGCCCACTCTGTGTTATAGCCAATTCCGGGGGTGAGATCTAGCTAAGGTCAGCCAGGGAGGCCATATGAAATACAGCTCCGTGTCTGTGCCTATGTGTCCTCATAGTCCCACAGGTCATTGATAATCAGTATCAAAAGTCTTCACGCCAAGCTGAGGAGTAACGTTACATATTTTCTCCAGCAGGGGGCAGTGCGTCACAACCCATCTAGAGTCAGATCTTTATCACAGCCCTCTGGATTTTCCTGGCCCGGTCCTGCTATGGAGATCATGCCGGATTTGTGGTCCACCTGTGGGAACATGAGGATGGAGGGCTGATCCGTGGGGGGCTGCTTCTTTCCAGGGACACTGATCTCTCACAGCAGTCGGCGCGCTCATGAATGCGAGAGAAGGATTCCGACGAGACAAACAAACTCTAACCGCGGGCCTCCATTCGGGAACAGGCCTGCATCTACTAATCTGAGACGATTGCTTCTTTATTGGCTGAGTGCCTGTCAGTCATTAATCATGGACGTTTAAGTGGCCTATGGGGCCACTTGAATTAAGCGGCATATTCAAGGTCTCCGCCTGCCAAAGCTGCATCCTGCCAGGAAGGTCGACGGGAGAGACTGCGTGGTATATCTGTGTGAGTATGAGTGCTGGAATGCATGTGGGAAAAATGGCATCAAAAATACGTCACATTTGGGGTCTAATAGACACATGGGGCTGCTTCACATGTGTGTAATAAACAGGATCTTTTATTTGTGACCTGTGTCTGAGAATTTACAGATGGGTATTATAGCACAAAGCAATTCCACACACACACACACACACACACACACACACACACACACACACACACACACACACACACCCTCTTTGCCTGCCTGCCTGTCCACTTTCTCATCAGCGAGTCCAGGTTTCAATAGACATTCCTGGGTTTAATATTATACTC
>JAABNY020000045.1:15698284-15713480 GCA_015164015.2 Brevimyrus niger | reverse complement strand
ACAGGAGATGTTTAAAATGTACCTACACACACACACACACACACACACACACATATATATATATATATATATATATACACACACACACACACACACACACACACACACACACACACACACTAGTTTGTAATTATATCTTTGTGGGGACTCTCATCTTATTTCTATGGGGAAAACTCTAATCCCAACATGACGACCTTAAACCCTACCCAGCTTTAACTTGAACCACAAGTAACCAAATGAAATATGAGACTTCTGGCATTTTTAGATTTTTGATGGAGTCCACAGATCTTTGAAAAATGGTCCCCACAACATCAAAATAACAGGTCAAATAATAAATCACATGTAGAGGACATTTGGTCCTCACAATGCAATATAAGCATAACACACACACACACACACACACACACACTACGCCTGGAAAGACCTCCTGATTCGTGTGTTGTTTACTGGCTTGCTTGTCCTTATGGACCCTTCCTGACACACTAATACACACTCCCATTATATGAAGCTCTGATGGTCTGGGGTAGATCTGTTGGACCTTTGAACACCATGTCACACGCTCAGCTATGTGTCTATAAATGGCTGCTCTGCCTCCCTGTCCGCATCCCTCCCCCTCTGTCCCGTCTCCCGGTGTCGGAGGCTGTGCAGATGCCGCCCCGCTTGGGGCTGGCCTTCGGCGGGACCCCCACCCCCCCACCCCGCTACACATCGGCCCGCTAACAGAGCACACCTCCTGATGCATCAAAAGCTCGGTGACACCCCGGCGGTCTGTGACATGGAGAATGCCGCGAGTCCCAGCGACGGCACTCCGACCGGCTTTGTCACGAGGAGTGTCGCACTAACAAGGAACACGGTAATGGGACCAGCAAGACACTGGGACGACAGCGCCGAGGCAGCGCTTAGGCAGCGCTGGAGCAACATTAGGGCAGAGTCGAGGCAACATCGAGGCCGCGTTGAGGCAGCATTGAGGCAGAATCGAGGGTATGCTAAAGCAGCATTCAAGTAGCACTGAGGCAACGTTAAAACCGAATTGAGGCAGTGTTGAGGCAGCATTGAGGCAACATTAAGACCGAATCGAGGCAGTGTTGAGGCAGCATTGAGGCAACATTAAGACAGCGCTGAGGCAGCGGGGAAGCAACATTAAGGCAGTTCTAAAATGCACACGGGGAGCCTTACTTTTCGTAGTCGTGCTTGCAGTACAGCAGGCGGTCACGACAATAGCAGGTCCCACTAAGCGTGCTCAGGCACACGGCACACTTCACGCAGGTCTCGTGCCACGACCGCTCGTTGACGCGCAGTAGGAAGCGGTCGGCAATGGGCGACTCGCAGCCCGCACACACCTCGCCCGCCGTGCCATGATCCGAGCCTGGACAGGGGAAGGGGGGGTGCAAGCGTGGGGGAGAGGTGACCATGACAGGAGAAACTGGTAAGGGGCCATCCACAAATGCTCAGCTCCTCCTAAACTGTAAACTCATAAAATGTCAGTTAAACTTTAACCATGTAAACTTTTTGGCACGTTTTTAACATACATATACATACAGGCCTAAATCAATGAATAGAAAATCCAGCACATGAATAAAAACACAATAAGTGTTTACAGTACTGTGGGATTGGTTAGCAAAACCTTGTGATCAGTCTACCAGTACGAAAACATAAATCATTTGTTTTGTTTTCAATGTTATTTTAACTGTGGTTCCGTTGGTCACCATGTGACACCATCCCCGCAGAAGAGAAAGGCAGCTTTTTATATGCAGCAAAAGCAATGCCGAACAACGAAGATTATTGTTATTTTCAGTAATTAGGCGAATTATCCCTACAAATAATTCGCTACATTTTGGCTCATATCAAGTTGTAACCCTTAAAATGTCTCACCAAAGGGCGTGGTTGATGGAGCCTGCTGAAGACAAGACTGCGTCTCTTCGGTTTTCATCCCGGATTTCCTTACGCCTTATTCTCCCTGAGAGAAAAAGGAAACACGGTATCACGTATCGTCTGTTAACAGTTAGGTGAGCAGAAGCTGGACGCGATACGGGTTTAGGGTAACTATTCAAACTGCAGCGTAAAACAACCGACAGCAATGCGATTAGAAGTATAGAAGTGAGATTCCTAAAGGTAAATCACAACGTCGTTATTATTATAGCCTATACCAGCGGTAGTTACCAGTCCTGAGAGCATAGACAGTGCGCTAAGTGCTCGTTAGGGTGATTTCTTCTTATATTGCTCATTTATTTGTTTACTTTCCTTAAAATCTCGAGTCGGGAGACAAAAGTACAATCGAAGTCATTTCGGAATCTCGGCCAAGATCTGGCGGGATTGGGTGAAACCCTTGACCTCTTGTCTTATATACCTAGTGCACAAATCACAATGCGACCCCGCCATAAATGACCACGGTTATGATAAATAAATTGGAGATTTTTTCCCCTGATATTTATTCTTTCTTGTAGGAGACCTAACAAACGACGCAATTTAATTACGATTATATTGATACTACAAAAAACTACTTTGTAGTTTCCCGCTATTAACCATGCTGTTAACGTTAGAAATGCATCGCTTCATGTTTGAAAATAAATGTATTTCGTGTTTTTTCCGTTGTGCATTCTTTTTGTTAAAAATACAAAACAAAACGATACAAATTTATTGCATTATATATCGTTGAAACATTATTTTTTTAATATATCGTTAATATATAGGTAAATAAAATGATTCAATCATTCAAATAAGTACCGTTTTATTTCCAAATATAGAGCATCAACGGTCGATAGAAACATGCGTTAATAAAAAGAAAATCGGTATGAAAGGTAAACGCCAAAATCCTTATGAAGAAATTAAAAAATTTAAATTAAAATAAATCTCAAACAAATACTAAATCCTAGAAGGAAAATCTAATTTTATAATAATGCAAGTTTGGTAATTCAATGGTAATTCATCAAACTGGTATGGAAATGAACTTCATTGATATTTATTAACCATCAATAAATATGAATACATTATTCTGCCGAGGTGTCGGAAATATTGATTATTATCTATCTATCTATCTATCTATCTATCTATCTATCTATCTATCTATCTATCTATCTATCTATCTATCTATCTATCTGTGTATAATCAGCAGGGTAACACTATGTAATAATGAATTGTTCTTTATATAATGTGAAGTTACCTGGTCAATGGTACTTCTATTCGTACAGCAAGAGAAAAAAAAACATATAAATTATTGCATTTTAATAGGTGTTTAGTTCACTATTCGTTTAACTTTGGTAGGTTAAGCTAAAATTTGGTATAATTGCAGAAGTGCGCTAATTTCAACTAAGCAGTTCTGGATGTTTAATTTGATCAAATACAGTTTTCTTCAGAAAATTAGACACAGCTTGGTCGGGAAGAATCGCTCCCGTGCTTATATATAGTACCGCAAAGTCTAAGGAGCAATGGATTGGATTGCTAGCTCATGCAGAACTTGGTCGAACACAAAGCCATGAACATAAGCGTCAGATGTTTAGGGTGGATATTCTTACCGATGGAATCAAGTTCATTTCGTTTCAAAACTGCCCACTTTCTATCCACTATTCAGTTTGTTCTAACTGAAGATATTGGGACGACAAATTGTGTTAAGAGCTTAAAATTTTGCACGTGTGGTCGAAACCATAGGTAACTTCATTAAAAAACCTGGCCACTTCTCTACTGCCTTAATGGGATTTACCACGGTCTCTAGACTTGGTAAGTAACAAGTTAAAATACCACGTGTGGCTTGTTACATATCTACCTAAGGCAGCGATCACTAAAAGATGAAAAATTCCATAAGCGAAATGTTTATGCAAAAATTAAACAGCTGCTGAGGGATAAGGTGAACGGCATTGGTAAAGGCTAATTAATCATTCTCAGAAGTCAACAACCCATTAAAACAAAGGAACCATTAAGAAAGTAGAATTACTATATTCTCATGTTTTACAGATATTTGATGTGGAATTTCGTAATCATCTGTATAGTTTTCAATTCAGGGTCCCTAAAGAGAAGCGGCTGCGTTTTAAAATGTTGACACGGCAAAGTGCGAGAGTTAGAGCGCATTTATTTCAGGAAAACTCAATTCGCAGGAGAATCAAACCAGAGACTGTTTCGCTACATTGAGACATCAGTCGAACAAGTCGGTTTAAGTGAAATATTACATCCGTTTTACTATGACTGGTAAGTAAATTACAATAGATTAGCAACTCTTTACCTCTTTTAGTAACGCATATTGATTTTCATGCATCTGTTTACATCTTTGAGTAGCTTAAGCACATCAAATTTGACAGCATTTGACAGCGTGCCGACTAACTACGGACATAGACAAATTTTATTTAATTCTTAAAATAAAAGTTGTTAAATAATAATTAAAATAATGAAATAATGGGATCGAATAGCCACTTGACCGTAATATTTTATTTTATGAGCAAGATCACTATAAATGAATTAGATCAATTAATGTGCGTGTGCGTGTGTAATCTAGATCCATAAATACCTTTTATTCACATGTACTTAGTTTTTATACTGATGATTGGAAAGTAATTGTGTGTTATATATTTCCGAATATTTATAGATGGCTGCAAAATATGTCCATCTCCGAAATCAAATGTAAATAAAATGCAAATGAATAAACACAATAATCACAGTACAAAGATCATAATTAATAAAACAATAATATGTAGTCTTTGTTCAGTTCCAGCAGGTTATAAAGGAACATAAAAACACAATAATATTTTATTTAACGCTGTGACATCAAACATCGGAGGGCTTGGTTAATGATTGTATGTCTGGGTTTTAAGAGAAATTATTTCCACCAGTTTGTTTGAAAATTGAATTCGTAATATCTGCAGTCAGAATGAAAGCGATACAATATTACAAGCAAAATTCAATTAATGTTTTGAGAGTGTTGTGGATACTTTTAATTATTCAACAAGTTGTCTGTGGTTTATTCGGCTATTGGCGTGCATTTCAAACAGCTAGGAGTATCTATAATCTGTTACACAAAGCCCATAACTGTGTAATCGCGCGCATGTGTGTGTGTGCGTGTATGCGTGTGTTTTACGATAATAGGTATAATACCGACGCAAGTGGTTTAATTGAAGGAATGATGGGTGTGCTGGGGAATCAATTTAACGACATAATGTAGGTTTTTGCCATGTTATTGCCCTCGCGCACATTATTCCAGCTATATATTTCCCTAGGAGCTACACAACGCGGAAAATGCGCTCGTTATATAATTATTTTTAGTACGACGACAATCAACATCTGTAGCTATTATATTAGCTAGAAATAAAGAATATAATGATAATCGTCAATAATAACTGCAATATAACTTTAGCTCAGCCGATTAAATCTGATCAATTGCGTATTTATATGCCCGTGTGTCATTCAGTAATAGTGAATAGTTAGTGAAATATTTTAAAATATGAAATAACTTCATTTGTAGAATGTGCCTATGGGCAATATTCACTTGAGCTGAAATTGCATATTTTCAGTAAATAATCCCAAATTCTATTTCACCCGGGACTCGGTACCGGATAAGCTATTTCAGAATGGTTGGATGCAAAATTCCATTTGAAATATTTAAGGCGCATTAAAAACAGTAAGAAATTACAACAGTATAACATACGCAGTATTTTGCATCACATCAAAGTTGAAATAGTATATAAAAATACAACTGGGCTGACAAAATACACATATTACTGTAAAAGAAAATAATACATTGGAAAACATTCATATGTTTGAAAGCTTTACACATAATAGGTAATATTGCTTCTATAATCATTACGCTAGCATAAAAGAGAATAATTTCTCGCGTGACAATAAAACCTAACTCGTCCTGTGCAAATCACGACTGGCAAAAATCCACACGGGGCTCCCTGTAGAGGGATGAGCGTCAATTCGCGCACAGCGTCTGATGCGCCGCTGTTGCAGATCGCTTACTTGAGGGCTCAAATAGAGCTATTCCTGGAAACATGCACATACTGTGAGTTTTGAAATGGCAATCAGCTTCTCTGTTTTCTCCCTGATCGCTGCTAACACGAGAAAGAAAAAAAAAGACAATAATGGTAACTGTATATGAATTCAAGGGGTGCAAGTGCGCACTGTACCTCTACGCTTTGGACACCGACGGACTTACCTCGCGAGAGACAGTTCTCCAAGTAATTTCTTCAGGGTGTACAGATATAGGGAAGATAAGAAGGGTGCACCGTTTAACCTGGAACAAAGCTGCCCTGTTATACTCCGTGTCGGGGAATACACTTATCGCCCAGTACTCCTCTCCGCTGTCTTTGCGCGCAGTTATAGACTCCGCGAGCGCGCACTTGCAGACAAAGCGAGAGGAGGGAGCACTGGGTGGAGAGGGAGGGGTGACTCACGGTATAAGAGGGACAGAGGAGAACCGGAGATGTGAAAGAAGTAGTTGGTGTGCTTCGTATGCGTGTAGTGAACATTCGTTCAAATTATTTGGCAGGTTTTGGTCAGTTTTTTTTCTCATGGCATCTAACTCATAGGTCAAGTGAGCTGTGGAGAGTATTAAAATATACATAAAATATAGAAAATGACATCGGTGTCATTTCTCGGTGTTAAGTTACAGTGAATAGATTCAGTGAAAAGAATTCAGCCGCCCATCTAACAGTAACATTGGCTTTATAAATAACATGATAATTAATATAAAAGTCGCACTGTTTCGGCGGGTTAATCTACAAGAGAAATCCATCCATCCATCCATCCATCCATCTTCAAACCGCTAATACTGCTCAGGCTAATCGGAACCGGAAAAACGAATAATACCAATAAATAATACAACGTTGATGTGAATCCTTCCAAATCGAACTTGGGGGGAAGCAATAACAAGAGCGAAGTAACTTATAATATTACAATATGTTTTTGATAAAGATGTACAGATATTACTTCATATAACGATTGCGGCAGGTGTATGCTGGGTCTGTGTTATAATATGAATATGAATAACGATTAATATGAAACGAATAACGATTTCGATATTAGTAGCAATTTCGTACTTACTAACAAGTTACAGATTCTTAAGTATCAGTGTTATTTGTACATTTTTTGAGAATAAATAGTAACGCGTATTAACTTAGTTCTCTTATGCTGTGCATCTCAGATAAAAATATATATCATTGCACAAATTTATTTCGAATAATTAATCTTTCGGTTGCCCTTCCCAATTCTCCAGCAGCTACGCACTACGAAGTAATCGAAATAATAATAAAAAAAAACCTTTATAATTGGAAGAACTGTTAATTTCTTGCCCATTTTAAGTTTTTCATCCGAACAAATGCCGGTCGAAAAATCTTTCAAAAACGAATCAAAATAACAAGATCAGATAAAAAAAAATTACCCCGACTTTCAGGACCAGAATTCTTGATTAAACGTAATTAAGGATATATCTTGAACAGACCATCATGCACAAAGAACCATTGGTATCCGGTGCGAAAATAACTGACTAGGGTATTTCCACTATAATCTGAGTTATACAGGCCCACTCACGTGTTCCATAAGAACAATATATTTTTGTAGGCCACTATAGTATCGCTCTGCAATTGCTTACTAACGGACACACTACTGGGAATCAACTAATAAGTTTTATCTTCTCCGCGGGCTGTTTGTACTTTTGGCCGGTCCACGCAATTGATTCGGATCCTGTTGTAACCTCGGGGGGATCTCCAGCATCACCTGGTACATGTCTGACGTCTGGCAACCCCTTGGTGTTTCATGTTCTAAGGGGCACCTGCACTAACTTTGTAGTGACGGTTTAGGTAATTTGGTTACAAAGATACAATTCGGTGCAATTACTATACATTCAATTTCTGTACCAGCCAAAACATGCCGTGAAACGGAAGCTGAGAAAACCTCACAGAGCATAATACGCCGTGACTCTACCAGATAAGGAAAATGTCAGTTATATCATCTGAGATGAATGGGCGACTGTCACTGCACCCATTCTTGTCGGACGCATTTATTTTCTCGCCAGATTTAGGTGCAGTTCTTTAACATTGCCTGATGAACACATGAGCGATGAATTCACAAGAAAACAAGTCCGGTTTAACGCGCATGAAATTCACTCAAAATGTTCTAAAGACGCCTGCATGTGATTTTAGTTTAAATATGTATTGGTAACTTTATTTCTGAAGTATTAAATTAAAACTATACTATAGTCTACCGTAAAATGCAGATAACCTGGCAAACTGGCTATTTACAGTTATTACACTTATTGTGTGACCTGCGTAATGTAACATGTAACCCCCATTATACATATGTTAATGGTTCAACATTAATAACAATTTCTCTCATCTGGAAGAATGGTCTGTTCTTTCTGTATGAGGTGCGGTAGCCCGTATTAGGCCTGTCTGCTTTACAACACCCGACATATCTTCCCATCATAGCTATAAGGATGCTGCTTCTATGGCTGCCTCGGGTATATGTCAAGTATCTGGCATTTAAACTAAAAACATGCCACGGGTATAGCGCTACATTTGTGCATTTAATGTAAATTGTATTGTGCGTCACAATCATGCAGTAACAACGAATTGTAATATTGCATATTTCATGATGAGATTGTTGCGCTATATCATTTACTTGTTACTTCATACCCATTCTGTTTACATTACAGTAATAGGGTTTGTGATATTGCAACATAATATTGCGCATTATAGCAGGCCTACTATAAACAAAATCCTATACACGAAAATCCAAAATCCATCGCTTTGGCGTCCTCTGCTGGAACGTTTTCTTATGCGCCGTCAAATACTAGCAAGTTTTAACGTTTCAGCAGCACACAATATTAAGTTAATATGTAGTGCAGAATGCACTTTTATACAAACGGGAACAGACAATTTGGAAATAAACATTTTTTGGCCAATATCAGTAGATTATGAAGGGAACGATAATCATTAAAGGATCGTACGGTCAAAATCGTCTATTTTCACATGTTTTAAAGAATAGGTTAAAGTAATGCATGCCTATTCGGGGAGATTAAACTGAAAATTATTGCGGTCCCTCATGTATTTAACAGACATTACTATATTCTGGGTGTTATTTCACTTCCCCTGAACCCAATAAACCTGTGGAGAACTATACGTGTTATTTGTACATTTTAACACAAGGTGGCACCATTGCATTACAAGTTCTGGCCTTCGGCAACTTCCTTTTTCGCTCATGACGGTCCGTAAAGTCATACGAAGCAGTGCAATCTCCCTTATTCGTGGTGCCTGCAGCCCGTCCCAGGCAACCTAGGGCACAAAGTATGGGATCCCACTGGATGGGATGCGAGTTCATCATCAGTCACACTCTCACACGCCGACGCACATTAATGCGGCCAATTTAGAGGCGCAAATTAACATTTACGTTATCTTACCTCACGTTTTGATCCGCATACCTTTATATTTTACAATGCTTCATTTTTGACCAGAGTAACTTAGAGCGGACTTAGCAATAAAAGATGGTTATAGTGTTTTAAAAAAGTTATCGGTTCATAACAATTACTAAAAGGGACGGCTAAAAAGCCTCTGTTGCATTGACGTCCATCTAGCTTCCGCTTATTTCTTATTTTAGGTGGCTAGTTTCCGGTTTACTTTTGGTTCCTCAAATTCATGTCCGAATGTAATAATAAAACCCGTATTTCTGAACCATGCTAATCGCATACTCAACCCAATACAATTTATGCTTTTTCCTTTGTTGCAGCTGTCGTGCCTGTTCTACCATATTTTTATAAGTGTGAGATTTTAAGACTGAAAGAAGACGTCAGACGAGAAGTAAAAGTAACCGTTCCCTTTTACGTGAATATTGTTACCCATCTGTAACATGCACTACTGAGGACAGCTTGCAGTGAAACGCAGCCCCCGGTTTTGCGGACAGAATGCAGTAACCTTGGTTACATCACCAATATGCTAAATTCTCTCAATTCTAGAATCAATATATCCTGACTCTACCACAAGCCATGTGTGGTCCAGTAACATACTGCTGCGTATGATTAGTGTGACACAGAATGCATACAGAGGGAAACAGCCTCTGGATTTACCCACCTCTGACACCACATAGCTTCTTATTGGCTTGTGGAGCAGTTAGGGGTGTTTTAGGGGGGAGGGGCTTAGCCCCTCCCAAATAAATGTGTATTTATTGGCTTAAGTCATGAAAAGCTCTTTATATTATATATAAATTTGCAGGGGCCTCCCAGTAAACACTCACCCCCCCCTTATTCATTCATGTCTAACTACACCTCTGAGAGCAGTGTTTCCAAGCCTGGTCCAAGGGGACCCACATCCAGTCCATGCTTTTTTGCTCCCACCCAGTTTCCTGTGGAAGCAAAAATGGTGGACCGTCTGTGGGCCCCCGAGGACTGGTTTGGGAGACATTGAGCTCCCTGCAGTCGCTCTACTTCAGCTCTGCCTTCACCTGCACACTCAAGTAGAACCAGTCCGGTGAAATGGCATTTCTAAAATACCTGTATTTTCTGAGTGCCCCGGCTATGCACTGGCATCCCTTCCGGGTTTCCCAGCCTGTGCCCTATGCAGGCGCCCGGCCCCTGCTATGCAGGAACAGGCCAGTGTAAGTATTTAGGGGGAATTTTGTGGCTAAGAATAGCCTGAGGCTAATCTGAGAATAGTCCACACTCTCGTAATCAGGAAGGCAACCTGCACAGCCGAACGATCATTGCTGAACTTGCATAGTCACAATTCCTAATTTTCCAATCAGGGTCCAGCTCATCTCAATGACCAATCAAATCCGCTGCTCGTGCCTTCATATATTCAAGATATAATGAAAGGCTGGGATGTTTAAAGGAGGTGTCCTCTGTGTGTCGCAGCACAACAGCATATCACACCCATGACTGAGTATAAAGTCTCTTTAATAATGTCATTTATATCTCGATATGAACAGACTCAGCAGGGAACCAAGTACAATCATAGTTAAAAAATAAAAAAATACAGCCGTACAACTCGTGACTTTGTCACAAGACCTTTTTTTCTCGTAACACCATCAATGCGGCTGGAGCTATAAGTCCAGGAAATACATCTGGGGTCCCTGAAAGGTTCTAATGCATATTAACATACTAACTACGCCGTTAGCATATTAACTACGCCGTTGTCTGTCTACAGTGGGCCGCCCCGTCATCAGTTTAGCCAATGTACTCAGCCTTCTTTATATGGGCTGGAAAGTTCCTTCAGTCCCTTTGAGAAATGTATGCCATGCCCCTTCTCAGTTTTTTGCAGTCCGGCAGGGGAGGGGGGGGGTATTCCTATGTGAGGGTCTCTGTATTTATATACACTGCCCGGCCAAAAAAAAAAAAAAAAAAATCACTCTTTAATATTTCATTGTCCCGCCTTTAGCCTTGATTATGGTGCCCAGTCGTCACGGCCCTGTTTCCGCATCCCAACATTTATTTTCATCCAGATTCACATTCATTTCTCGCCGGGATCCTGTACTGAGGACAGGAGTTGAACCACTCTGCAGCAGAGGTCAAAGCTTTTCAACGTGCTTAAGGTCAAGACCCTGTGGTGGACAAATCATGGTGTGAAAATGGTTCCTCCTGCTCGTTTACACAATTCGCGGGTAATGAATTTGGGCATTATCGTCCCGTAACATGCCCATGCTGTTCGGAAAGAAAAAAAATCTATCGATGAGATAAGCTGGCTGTTTGGTAGATTCAGCTGACTTCAATTTATTGCTGCATAACGCTGCTGAGCTGTTATAATGATCCAGCCATTGGCTCCGTACTTGCTGATTTAAATTTAAATGCCGACGTTTCTTTTTGTCTGGCCAGTAGGATTGTCACCCCATCCAAGTCCAGCTTGTATCATAAGTCCATTTTCCCTTACACAAACTGGACCTGCTCTCCCTTTCCTGAGTGATTACGTTTCAGTTTCAGTCCAGACAGGATCTTTTGGGCGGTCCTCTCATCCGGTGGGTGCCTCTTGATTTGCCAATCTGAGTCCCGCTCCCGGTCTCCTGGCTTGTTATTGGACTGATTGCTGTTCTGTTTGCCCAATGACTGCCGCTTATCCTTTGACTCCGCCTCCCCGGGGTCACCCGGCGTACCATTGGACGCATCGGGCCCTGCCTCCTGCTTGACCGGAGACAGGTGTGAGTGAGCCTGGATGCTGGGGGCGTGTCCGGCTTTGTGGAGCAGTCGCGCCGTCTCTGGGGTGATCTCCAGCCGGCGCCGGGAATGCCTCACGGCCCCATGCTCAGGGGAGGAGCTGCGGCTGCTGTTGGTACTCCTCGGCTGCCCCGGCTCCCCTCTCTCCCGGCTCGCGCTCCTCTCCTCCCCCGCTCCGTGACTCATTCGCAGAACCGCGGCGCGCAGGTGAGCGCTGAGCGCCGAGGGCGGGAGCTGGTACTTGATCGGCTGCTTGTCGAAGTGTTCCTGCGGCTGCGCGGGGAGCATGCCGGGGGCCGGGGCCGGGTCGCTCGGGAGAGGGGTCGACGGAGCGTTCAGAGCCAGGACTGTGGAGGGATTGGGAGGAAGAGCAGAGGAATGGTGCATCAGCTTCCGGGACGGAATAAAAGAGCACCAAGCACCGAGCAGATAAGGGCGAGTAACTAGTGAAAAGGAGAAGCAGATTTTTTGACACACTTTGGGTCACTCGATCCCTTATAAAGCCTGTTGAATGACAGACAGACGAAAGATATACCCAGCAAGCAGGCCTCTCCAGCAACCTCCTACCTCGCCTCTCCAAATTAGTGCCCACCTCTCCTAGCCTACAAGCCCCGCCTACCTGCTCCCTCATTGGTCTCAGGGCTGAGCTGGTCCACCGCCTCATTGGACGAAGACTTGTCCGATATATAGCCCTCACTGGAGTCTCTCTTGAGCGTGTGATTCTGTCAGAAAGACACAAAGCCTGGATAACCATGGCAAACACTATGGTGCCAACTGCTTTAAGGCCCGGGCTATATAGACACCATTTAGAAATGGTTATAGAGACTCCATGGAGGTTTATCAGGAGTAAAACTACAGTGGACTCCACAGGGGTGGGTCGGAGTTATTGCTGCACCTACGCTCTGATCTAAAACACCCTGTTACTCTCCCAATAACACAACAGCGGCCAGTAGATTCATTTGCCGTGCATGTGTCTCAATACGAATGAATTAATAATCATGGCTACGTCTTCCAAAGCAGGAGGTAGACAGGGCTGAGTGGCCTGCAGGCGAAAACCGGTGAGGAGTAGGAGCGCGGGGCCACAGCCCGGGGCGAGCAGCAAGGCGACAGGGCCCGACGGCGCTAAGCGGCGCTAAGCAGCGCTAATCTGCGCTAATCTGCAAAGCTCTCCGCCACCTCCAAAGCCGTGAGTGACCGTGAGGAGAAGAACAGCTCCAGAACGTCTTTCCCCGGCAAGCAAGTCTCGAAAACGAGATTATCACCATGGTCTGCCAGCTGACCAACCAGCTACTAACCATATGGTAACCAGTACTTACCTTAATGTGGGGGGGGGTGGGGGTTGATCGACCAGGTTAAACATTAAGGACCAGGACATGTATGTATCGTTAAGATATGGTAGGGCTGGAGTCAGTAGTATGGTGGTTCAGGCTTGTTGCCCTTATGGGTTCAAATCCGAAGAAGGTCTATGCTTTTGTACCATTAAACAAGGTGCTTAAGCTGAATTGCTCTAATAGTATATCCAGCCATGAAAGATGGTAAAAATGTAAAGATATTTAGGGTAAAAAAGCTGCAGCTGAGCATGAGGGAGCCAAGCCTGAATGAGTTTGTTGGGAAAGTGTCAGTGGAATCAAACATGTCATGGTCAGGGAGTTGTAGTCAGGGTCTCACCTCTAAGGACCGTGGTCGTTCCTGGGCCGGGGGCTTCGAGTCCTGGGGGTTGCTATTATGCAGGGGGGTGGAGGTCCCCTTGTCCGGAGTTTTGGGTAGGGACGTGGTGGTCGGAGGGCTGACCTCTGACTGGGGGCCGAAGACCATATCGTGGTGCGAGATGAGGAACTCTATGATCTGGGACTGGAAGTTTGTCAGGGAGGTCAGCTCCGTCACGTCTCCCTGCTCCAGGGGGCCCAGGAGGGTGGGGCCGAACACGATGCCCAGGTTGGCGGGGCACATCTTGTTTTCCTCATCATTTTCCGCTACCCTTTGGGGGGGGGGAGGGGAAGAGCAAAGAATAAAAGCTAAATGCCAGCCCCAGTTACTAGTCTACAGCATGGGGGCTTTCAGTGGCTATTCGGCGTCTGGCCAGCATACATACCCCACACCCATCACGTGTGACTGGAAGGGATTCAGCTACTAAATTAATTTCTTAAGGTTTCAAGGGAGTACTTGTGGGAAGTCTTGGGACGCTTGCCCAGTCCAATAAAACTAAATTTGCAAATGTTTCATGACAAAATTCATTATTTTATTCTTTACTAAAATATATATTACATTAGAAACAAGGAGTAGTTTTAAGTAAAATATGAATTTCAAGTAGTAATAAACTGCAAACCAAATTAGAATTATAAAGGACTGGTCTGAATGGGAAAAGTTCATTGGCAAGCAGTCTGATTGGGTGCTTTTAATTAGTAGCACCTTTGCAATAACATGAAATGCCAATTTGTGTTTTGTGTCCCGCTGGGAGCCAGTGACTGCGATTGATGATATGTTAAGCAAAGCTTGTCAATTAACTTTTGTTATGAAACCAATTAATTTGCGACATTTTCATAGAAATAAGCCAGCGTCCTAAAACTTTCTGTGAGTATGAATCCTGTGACTGATACAAATAGATTATTGGGTCATTGTAACGTTGATATCACTATTATACAATGAACTGACAGCCCCTTCCTGGGACCCTCTGTACAATGTTCAATGATCATGGTACCGGGTGTGTAACCAGTGCAAGTGCATGATCATGTGACCGGGTGTGTTATCTGTGCGGGTGTATGATCATGTGACTGGGTGTGTTACCTGTGCAGGTGTATGATCATGTGACCGGGTGTGTTACCCGTGCGGGGGTGTGATCATGTGACCGGGTGTGTTACCCGTGCAGGTGTGTGATCATGTGACCGGGTGTGTTACCCGTGCGGGTGTGTGATCATGTGACCGGGTGTGTTATTTGTGCGGGTGTATGATCATGTGACCGGGTGTCTTACCTGTGCAGGTGTGTGATCATGTGACCGGGTGTGTTAGCTGTGCGGGGCGGTGAGTAGGTGAAGGGGGTTGTTACCGGTGATGGTGGGTGATCATGGGAACGGGGGTGTT
>JAABNY020000045.1:15651977-15662966 GCA_015164015.2 Brevimyrus niger | reverse complement strand
ATTTTCATTTCGCTGGGAGCTGCACTTCTCCCACTCCGCTGTGTGCCTCTGCTTTAGGTGCTGGAATAAATTTGTCGCGCTGCTTCCTTCGTTTGCAAGTTTTTAAACAGACTTTGCAACGAGGACTTGTTTGGTCTGTGTCCGACGGTGCAAAAACGAACTATTTAATTTCCATGTTGTCTGTGAATCCACTAGTGTTTGGGCGCCGCGCTAATTTACCCATGAAGAATGGTGCATCGCATTAGTTCCGCTTTGGCGCTCGCGTATAAGTACAGTAATAAAATCTGTTTTCATAAAAACACATCATCCTTAACTATAAATTTGAATTAACTGATAAAAGCGATTTATCGCCCACCCCTACATGACAGTATTGATAACCACAAGCCATCAAATCTGTAAGAAATAATTACCAGAAAATTTGCCTAAATAATGGATTCTCCTGAGAAAAATGTGTGAAGCACTTTCAAGATTGAGACTGAAGGTTAGTCTTACCTCCAGTAGGGGGTGATCTGGGAAAAGTGAGCAGGTGTGTCCATCAGGGCCCATGCCCAACAGCAGCAGGTCAAAGACTGGGACCTCCTCACCTGGGAAGGTCTACAGACAACAGAGAATCCCAGCCACACAGCGGATCCTGCTGCTAAGCACTGTTCCACAACAGATTTTCCCATATGCACATAAGTAAATAACCAATCACTCCGTGGGCATGGAAAAAAATAATTAGCCCATCTGTCCGGCTTACAGCAGTAACCTATACTGAAGATGACAACCATACCCTCTTTAGCTAAAACAAAATTAAGAATGATTAGGAACTGCAGTACTGTATAAGTAGACAGCTCATAAGCTGTGGACTCACAGTAGCCATAATGAATTGTCAATCAATCAACATTATAACACACACACACACACACACACACACACACACACACACACACACACACACACACACACACAAAGGAGCAGGGCCAGTTGCACACAATCATCCGCACGCCTGTGAGCAGATGTATGTATGTGTAGTCTAGGTATATATTATTATATTTTGAGGACCAAATGTCCCCACAATGTAATAAAAACCTGTTATTTTGACATTGCGTGGAGCATTTTTTTGGTCCCCACAAGTGGAAATTCAATTTTATAAACATCCGTGACTGTAATGCAAGAACTAAAAATGCCAGGGGTGCAGGTTGTCATTATGGTTTTTCCCTATAGAAATCGGTGGACGGTCCCCACAAAGACATGAGTACAGGTGTGTGCGCTCACCTCACTCAGCTTGCGGGCATAGTCCTCTGCACACTCTTCCACTGGTAGCGAAGGGTCAATGGTTAGGACAGCATCTTCTGAAATATTTATTTTGGAGAGAAGCTGATTCTGAAACACAGCAGGGGAAGAAACGTACATTGGTATGTCTGGCTTAGATGTGGATGGTCAGGACGTGCAACCTCCAATGAACATATATAAAGAACCAGGCCGGTTATAGCTATCAGTCTTTTTCAGGTTATTTATTTTGTACTCGATCTATAATGACTACTTTGCTTTTCACCTTATACAGTCCGTAGGTGCTTTCTTCATTGTGAAATGGAACGAGCCTCTCGTCACAGAAGCCCACGATCCAAGCGCTGCTGTCGAGGTCAGGGAGGGCTAGGAGCTCCCGGCTCAGCATGGAGACCAGACTGCCCCCCGACAGGCCGAGAGAGAACCGGCGGCGCTGGGAGCTACAGGCTCGCTTTGCACGGGAGGACACCAGGCGAGCCAGCGCCGGACCGAGCTCCTCCGCGGAGGGGAACACCAAAACCTTTCTACTGCACATAACTGAAAAAAATAAGAGGACAACAAAGGAAGGTTCTACAGTAAATATGATCTAATTAGGCAGTAGATACCGCTGATGTCCTTTACCGCCGACATCATGAATTAGCAGAATTTGTATTTGAAAAAATAATACTTAAATACCTGTCTGCAATTTTAGGCTGTGATGCACGTGAACTAGTATCTGACTTTAAAGAATTTATAAAGGCCGAAAATACAGCAAAGGCAAATCATCATCTATAAAAACACAAACGGATTGAAATATGAAGATTACACAGGTTAATATATTGGTAAAACCACTTGTGCAATCCCGGAGTTCTCATCCGATTGACTAAACTGAAACGTGTTAATGTGAGTTTCCTCACTAATTTGATATAAGGCATAACATGCGAATTTACTAGCGGATAGCAGTAACGGTATTTATCTTATTTTACACTGAGGTTCTGATATGCAGAGATATCTACAAGTACCTTGTTTTAATAATAGGTCTTTAACCAATTCAGAATGACTTCCACCACTCCACTTCCACAAAACCAGAAAAAAAGACCCCAAATTTCCGTGTGTGACCGGAATATCATCCGTTGTGTTGCATTGTGGGAGTTGCAGTCCGAAGTTGCTTGCCTGAGTAACACAGTACCGCTGCAGCCTACGTGAATCTAGAGAACAAATGTTTTATTTTTTTATACGCGATTTCATCGTATGTAATGGTATGTTTTGCGTCGTAGAGTAACACGTATGAAAACGTTGTACCGCGAAAGAATACTGTTGACGCTTGTTCAGCTCTGGAGGGTGTTCCATTAAGCAGGATTCCTGTTAGTCATGTCTGTCCAATAAGAGTTTAGGTAGGGAGCATTCCTATTGGACATTCATGATTGTCCACTAAGAGTTTAGGTAAGGAACATTCCTATTGGACAATCATGACCCAACTAACTGAGAAATCCTACTCCGTGGTGCACCAATGGGTGGCTCATGTTTATTATCGTTGTTGTACTGTAATTGCAACAAACTCAAACCCATTGCTGTAAGTATAACAGAACAATGTAAAATGAAAGTGCCTGTGAAGTGTACTTGTGATAAAACTTCTTTCGTGGAACGTTAAAGTAGACCATTATTAACATCAAACAACATCAAAGTCTTCTTTTTGCCTCCAAATACAAGTGTCTCTGCTTCAACCTCTTGACAAATGGCGTGGTTTCAGCTTTCAAAGTTTATTTTTTAAGGCACATGTTCTAGATGCTGATTGCTTTATTTCAGCTAATTTGTAGTTGTAGCTAGTAGTTTAACATCAGGGATGTCGTTGACATCATCGTGGAGACCTGGAGTGCTTACATGGAGTGTGGCACAAAATTCTCCCATATTTTATTGTTTTTTTAAAATGGCTTTAATCCTTCAGAGGAGCGTCACAACATCAAAGCAAGTTGTTGTTGCTCTTTCAAAGGAAATAGGATTTTAAGAGGTGGAGTGGGGGATGTTGAGGAGCTGCTTGAGTTCCACTCAGAGGACCTCTCCACCACTGACCAGCAGAAACTCACTGCTAAAGGGAATATGGAAAGTGGGGAGGAGGCAACAATTTCAGAGGTATCCATTCTGTCTACAAGGTACTGCTCCCCAGGTGCTGAATTAGCTGCCCCCTGCTATGTCACAACGACACATATGAGATACCTGGAGAGAACACATTTCGTGCTGTGGTGTGTCAACACTGACATCTAAGTTAATGATCCCGATGCAGAACACAACAGTGCATTAGTTCATGACACAAGATGTTCTTTGGAACCCTACAAATAGCTTCAGGAAAGAACAAAAATGGCAAGACCGTAAAAACTGCAGTAGGTGCACATGTCTTTATTTCCCCACTGCATTTACTCCATGATCCTGCCCTATCCCAACCAGGGGTGTCTCATGAGATTGTAACAAATTACCTGATGTACTTTACAGTCCAAATTTTACATTTTCCTCCACTTTAATGTTCCATATTATGTTCCACCTCATCTCTTTTTTTAAAGCAAACCTTCTTTGCGCCGCGACCCAATTTTTACCATGCCAGCCCAGCTGTTACCCTATATCAATTATAGGTTTAAATTAACGCTACGATCAAGCACACATCGCGCTCTGCAATTTATGCCAGTCAATGCCTATATCACAAATCTGTGAACACTGATGTTTCATTTTAGTTACATTACTTAACATACTCATTTCTTGTGTATCAATGTGTCTGCGAGTGTGTGTGTGACTCGAAAGTCCAACCAAGGACTAGGCTTGCAAATTAGCCTTTGGCTAGAAAACCTCTGTACAAAACAATGGTTGCATTGTTTTCACATGTAACATTGTCTTTGGTGCTTTGTCCTTGCTCAATAAATCCAACAAATAAAATAAATGTGCCAGTGAACTTTAAATTAAGCATCTGTGAAATGGCTACTTGGATTGGTTGAGTGACCAACCAGGTGAACTGTCTCTGTGACCCCATGGACTGGATTGGGAGTCACTGATCTAGACAATAAAATAAATAAAATAAAATAAAAGCCAGTGCTACCATTATAGGTGATATACGGTATGTGGTGACATCCCTCAAAGAAATCCCCGAAGACAATTAACATGTGTGTTAATGCATAACTGTAGACCCGGCGTCCAATTAGAGGCAGAAATATCAACCTAGTATGAGGGGAGCTGAATAATTGCAGGAAAGTGCTGAGTTGTGTGATTTTTGCAGGCACAGTTGGTGCTAATTATGAGGGTTTTCCGGTTGGCAGTTGTGGCAGACATTGGCAGACTAATGAATGACAGCCGTACTGCCTGCAGGCTGGAGATGCAATGCAGCAGACGGGGATGGAAACTCTGAAGCTGCGTATCATGGGGGCAGGGCTGAAAGCTGTCCGACAGCATCTGGCTGAAATGGAGACGTGAAGTTTCACTGTCAGTGCTCAGAAAGCCAGGGCAGCAATGGTACAAAGAGGAGCTGTGGCTGGATTGAAACCTAGAAAATTAACTGGACTTCTTGTAGAAATTTATGCTTAATTTCAGTTTCAGAGTAAATCCCACTACCCTCAGATAATCTGTTTGATCCTAACTTTATCCTGGGCTTTCAAGAATTGTAGATGTTGCCCGGAACCCAAATACACTAGCTCAGTGTTTCCCAATCCGGTCCTTGGGGACTCACAGACAGTCCACGTTTTTACTACCGGGAGCTGGGTGGGAGCAAAAACATGGATTATCCGTGGGA
Source organism: Brevimyrus niger (assembly GCA_015164015.2). Taxonomy (NCBI): domain Eukaryota; kingdom Metazoa; phylum Chordata; class Actinopteri; order Osteoglossiformes; family Mormyridae; genus Brevimyrus; species Brevimyrus niger. Next base: position 15,657,949 of record JAABNY020000045.1, on the reverse strand, counting down.
CCCAAAGGATCAGAGTGGGAAAGACTGCGCTAGCTGATAGGCGTGTAAGAAATGTGCTTTTAAAGTCCTGCTTGAATAAATTTAGTGAGAATGAGAAAAAGTGAACAATTGCAGTTGGGTCAGAGTCACCCAGCTGCATGACTGTTCCACCATTTTAACTTATTTGACAAAATGTAGACCTCCTTGTCATTATGCGGCTCTCTTTCCTTTGGTAGCTTGTTGCTGAGCGTCTGTTAACAGGAGTGCTTTTTGCTTGAGAGGCGTCAATGGCAGGATAGTGTCGGTCATGAGAGGGTCCAGGGATGTATGTCTTACCAAACCCAATTGCATAAATAAAGGGATTCAAATTAGCTGAGGCTAATTAAACCCCGCGAAAACCTGTGCTCATCGGCACCTTATTCTGCTCGTTAAAGCTATGCTTTAATTAAACAGAGATTGCACAGTTCAAGGGTTTACCTCACAAGCAAGCTTAACCTTTAAATAAACCACGTGCAGGCATAGACCCAACCAACCTTTAACACAGTGGGGCATTTCTAGACGATTCTCTAGGTAATACTCCCACATACTACTGGAAACCCCCCTTCCTTGACTTTCATAATGGGTTCAATTGGTTCCAAATTTCAAGCATCATTAAGCAAATCAACTATGTGTACCATTAGATTAAGGTAAAGAAAACACTCGGTAATCATACGAATGTTCTAAACAATCATAAACAAACGTACATTGGCTTTGTTTGCCATAATGTAATTCCATATTGCCTATTTTAAGGATATCAATACTGTGTGCTCAGAGATGGCATCGCACCCCTTTAATGTAATGTGATTTTGTATTTGTCAGAGGTGGAATGTCATGCCACTGTATTCTTAAATAATTATGCAAATGAGAGGGCAGGGCAGCTGCATCACTGGTTTCAGTTCAGCAAACCAAAGAATCGAAAGTTGGTGGGGACAGATGCCCATTACTTCATTCAAGCCAGCAAATTTCCGAAGGCAAAGCCCGTTAAACATAACAATGCGCTTAAGGTGCCTTTGACTAATAACGTACCCGTGGTTCGATGCAAGAGACCGCACTATGTCTTTATATGACATTCCTAATTTAAAGTAAATCTAATTAAAAATCATCTCCATATTTACATCTCATCTCGACCGCTGTTGTTACCGTACGTATGGTCACAGTCAGTGTGTTCATTAAAAAAAATTGTTTCTTCAACATAAAACTCGTGGCCATGAGAAATGGATGTCGTTCCCTCGACAAAATGATCTCGTGGCCACGACATAACATGACGTTCCCACGAGTTACTATGACGTTCCCACGACTTCACATCTCGTGGCCACGACATAAGGATGTCGTTCCCTCGACAAAATGATCTCGTGGCTACGACATAATATGACGTTCCCACAAGTTTATATTTCGTGGCCACGACAAACTTAAGTGAACCGACGGTGTCCCCTCCCGGGCACCGGAGATGCCGACCTGGGTATCCTCTGTGCTGCTCCGAGATATTTGGGAGCGCGCATGTCGTCACTTCCAGCTTCAAAAAAGTTGGAAATTAATAATCGAACGCACCATATGACTCGGAATACGAGTTCCCAGGGCAAATGGAACGCACCAGAACTGCCCGAAATGGGTTGACAGAGACATTTCGGGGATTTTGAGTCATTCTGCGCTGCAGATGGGTTAATCACGTTAAAAAAAATTATCATAATAATCGTGGTGATGGATTAATCCACGACAACGCGTTAATTTCGACAGCTTTACTCACGTAACATGGTCGTAGTGTGCACATTTTTCTTCGTAATTAACAAGTGAACTTGTCCAGGATGTAAACCAGTTTCTGTCCCCCAATCCACCACCCCGCCCCGACTCTGCCAGCCGTTACCAAAACAAGCTATTCGGGATGGGTGGTAAACACATATTGTGCAAGGCCCACATATTTCATTATTGTGTGCCTCCTCATTAGCCCAGAGTTGAAGTCTCTTGTGTTGTTTGATTAGTTTGTCAAATATAGGCCTAATACAGCTGCCGAATGTACAGGTGTTCGGGGTTAGAGCGCCTCAAAAAGGTCCAAAGGGATATGATGAAGCATCCATACCTGCAGCCGACCCAGAGGGACTCAATGGGTCCCTCATCCCTGTAGAAGACGAAGCGGAGTGAGCCTGAGTTTATCAGTTGATTATAAGCAGGAAATGTACAGGCGGCAAAAAGCCGGTGAATGTCGACAGAAGGGAAACGCCGTTTATTTCAACACTGTGTGGGGTGCATATCAAGCATCGTCTTAATTTAAACAGTGCAGCTGCAGCTGCATTCTCAAAAGGAGCGATTTGGTAAAGATAAGTCAACCAGTTTGCTTACGCAACACAGAAATCGCTGGTCTGTGCCAAAGGTTTTGTTTTTGAAGAGAACTCATCTGAATTCACACGTACACATTGACACAGAAAAACCTCTCTGCTGCACAATGCGTGGGAAGAGCTTCTGTCAGTTACACAAACAACAACAGAGGAGAAAAAAAACACACCATGCTCAGTGTGGTGATCATTTCACTACCAAGCAAAATCGTAAAAGTCTACTAGTTGGCTTATGCAGGATCGAACTTGCACAATTTTTTAAAGAAAATTTATCAGCTTTCATATATAAACATTCACACAGAAGAAAAAATGTGTATCTGTTTTGGATCCCGGCAGAGATTCAGATGCCATGTGAAAATAGGAACCACCATCTGTCATGTTGCATCCAAGGAAAATAAAAAGTAAATTTTATTATTAGTACGTTCTCCAGATGTTGCACTCTTATTATCATAGTTTCCTCCTGCAGTACAAAGACTGGATAAACCGTTTGAAGACGGATCGATGTTACCATTGTGCACTCTGCTTTGACAATTTTATTTTTTTTAGTGCAAGTAATGTCTGTCTTTATATGTGCAGGGAAGGACTATGTGCTAATCAAGTCATATTTTTTCTCGGAAAGTCCTGTGCTGATTTGGCTTTAGGGAAGGGAGGCCATGTATTAAAACATGGGATTTCTGTTTTGATTGGCTCTTTACACGCCAGCTTCAATGTTAATGGAAAGTTGGCTGGTTTGTTTCTGGTCTTTGAAAAACGACACTGGTTTGTACATGCTGTTTACAGGACTTGCCCAAACTTGTGATCAACGACGTACAATGACTTTGGTGGTGCAGTGGTAATACCGCTGTTCCTTCACACCTCTGGAACCGCCAAGGTTCTATGTGTGTGGAGATTTTAAGTGTGCGTGGAGAATTAAAACCATTATATTTTGAAGATGTCAGGCACTTAGGAAACAAGTGTTCATTGTAATGTTTTTCTAGCTTCTGAAACACAACTTCGTCCTTTCTTGCGCTCATATATTCCTCCAGGAAGCGAGTGAGCCATATTTCGCGCTTGCAGATATGACGTCACCGTTTTATTTGCAAAAGCCTATTATACAGTCAAAAACCGATCGATAACAGAATAGCTGTAACCTCCCATATGTTGAAAACGTATGCAGACTGAACCTATTCATTTGCAATGCACTAGTGCAGAATATTAATTCAAATATATAATATTTATAATTCAAATATATAAGAATATCAAATATCATACTGCGTATCAATGCCCGGTGAACACAACGTTACGTCTTCGACGGACTGAAAAAGCGGGATATTAACAAGTAAATCCGTTCTGTTAAAATTAAGTGCGGCTATTCCCTAGGGTTTACGGTAAAGCATCCCATCAGCACCCTCTGCCTCACTTCCGAAAATAACCGAGGCGCGCTCAGCTACTAGTGGCCAGATAGTAGAAGTCATATAACAGTTAATATAAGCAGAAAATAATCGGTATATAGTTAGAAAAAAAGTAATTGGCAATTTTATGATAAAAATGTTGAACTGCCTTTCTTTTCAGGCACAGCTCTCCTCGATCATGGGGGTGTTATCCAAAGCGGCCGTGGCAGAGATTATCAAACTTGTGGATGAGGGATCCGCTGTGCTACGGTTAGAGATGCGCCAGAGTCAGACGGAGAATGAGGAGCTGAGGAGGAAACTGCGCCTCATGGAGACGGAGCTGAAGATCGCCCAGCAGCGGGTGATGGGCAGAACCAACGGCTGCTCCCTCGGCCGGTGCTCCGTCGGGGTGCAAACCGGCGACGAAACCGGAGCAGTGGAAAAGGGTACGTAATACAGGCATCGGGGATAGCAACGCCTTTGTCAAAACTTAATGAAAACTGTTTGCAGCTCGTCATCAAATGTCTTCTAATTCCAACCTCGGAGCGCAGCTGTCATGTCCTTTATTGGTATTTTGTTAACGTGCTCATAAACCGTCCAGGAGATACAGGAGTATAACAGCATCTATTATTATAACCATAACAATTATTGGCATGCAACACAAAATAATGCTGTTCGGTGTTTTGCTTTTGTTGTTCCATTTATTAATTAGCGATCGCGTTACTGTGAGCGTTTTACAGAGTTCACCGACTTGTTCCAGGGAAGGAGCGCTGTCCCACCATAGAGGGTGTCTTTGGGAAGGAGTGGTGCTTCAGCCTGTGGAGCGATGGAGAGCCGTCAGCTGCAGAAGATGAGGACGCTTTGCAAGCTGGTTATACGAAGAGCAAGGTCCGTTGGTGATTTTTTTCCTTAACCTTGCTACCGTGTTAGAGTCGGCACCGACCCGTTTCTAAGTTTACAATGCATAAAATCACCACAAAAAATTGTGTACTGCATCAAGGCGTTTGACTTTGTCAGGAACCTCTATTTATACAAAATAATGAAAGAAAACATTTCTGTTCTGTAGGCAAAGCATGCCCAAACATGTAAGGCAAGATAAGACCAATTCAGTTTATTTATATAATCCTCTTGAAGTTTATTTTTCTATATTTTTTTTATTTAAACCGAGAGGTATGCTGTCAAAAGACAGGTCCAGAAAGCCACACCAAAATATTAAAACCAATCTTTTCATGGATAAGCCTAACAAGGTAACCAAAAGGTAAGAACAAATTGGATGACAAGTAATTGTTTTGAGGGTATTTCATGGCTGATTTAAGACACGGGTCGCCACTGACCCGTTTAACATAAGAGATAGGAACAGAAAGCTAACACAGGACTAAGGTTAAAACTGTCACCAACTGTGCTTTATACTGAGGTGCTGTCTCCTGTTTTGAGGAGCTTTTGTGAATTTGCGTAATTATTTAACAATGTCTCTCGCATAAAAATCAACTAATTTTACATACCATGGATGCCCACTAATGAATGATTTAAAGAATTCTTAAGGGTGAAACAGGTTAGATGGTGGTAAAATATATTTACTTTTTAGAGTTGAAGTGCTTGTTTGTGGAGTGTGGTCTCTGTGGCAGGAACATTAAAAAATACACATCCGGCATTTGACATTTGAATGGACTTGGCCTGACTCCGGCCCACTCGGTTATGTCTGAATCGTTCCTCCTCTATAGTTTGCAGGAATGGCAGACAAGCCTGTGATTCCTGAAGTCACGGATGCTTCCGTGGAAAAAAAACATTGGGTTACTGAATCCAAGGCAGGCCCGAGCATCACACAAGAGAGTAAGTGGGCTCCCGTTTTTTGGGCTGTAAAAATGTTCTGTGATCATTGATGATCCAGAAAGAGAAATCCAGGCCAAGATTTTGTGTCAATCAACCATTAGAGTGAATAGAGTCACACTCACAGAGTACGCAGCTGGTTGGTTGAAACAAAATTTTGGTCTGGATTTGTACTTTTTTGACCTGAACTTTCCACCTCCAAAGATGTTTAAATGTATAAAAATGTGAGATAGTGGATAGATGGATGGATGGATGGATTTTTCTTTTCCTTCTGGGTCTTCCTGAGGAGGCTCTCCCGATCCATGCTGTGGTGAGCTTTCAGGAATGTGAGCTTTCTGCCTTTGGATGTTTGCCTTGGGGTCTGGATTGCTGGGTTCAGGTTGCTGTAGCTCTTATGCTGGGAATGAGTATGGAGTAGTGATCAGCGTGG
>JAABNY020000045.1:15467852-15479526 GCA_015164015.2 Brevimyrus niger | reverse complement strand
ACCAACCCCCCCGCCGCCCCTTGAAGTGCAGCCAGGGCTCCGTTAGCTGCTGCCTTAATTGGCACCCGTTGGCATCAGCTCCAGGCTCGTGACAACGCAGGTGAAGGGGAGGGGGGGGACGCAGGAGCAGTGCCAGTAAAACACCACGGCTTCCGCTCTGATTCACCAGCTCAACCCCCCCCCCCTCCGTCCCCCCATCGTCCTCTGCCCATCCTCTTCCTCTCTCTCTCTCTGTCGAACTTCTCCTTCCTCTCTCCCCACTTTTCTCCCAGCACCCCCTCTCTCCCTCTTCCCCCGCTCCCTCCCTCTCTCGCTCGCTCTGTCGGAAGCCTCCCGTCTGTTTTTATTTGTGCGCTTGGAGCCGCACGCCGGCTCAGGTCCGTCAGATCCCGGGCCTGTGTCCTCTCTCTGAACTCACCTGCGTAAACGCAGAACTTTCCGGAGGATACGGTGTGGTGGTGGGGGGGGCTGCCTCGGGTGCCCCCTCTATGTCACGCCGCTGCGTGATTAGCTTGCTATTTGGCTGCGTTGCCTGCTCTCATTTTCGCTCAGATTTTTTTTCAGCCAGCCTGCATTCTCTCTGCTTCCCCTCCCACAAAACTCTCCACGGCACTCTCCCTGCTCTCCGTCTGAACCGGCTCCATCATCCCTCCCTTTCTCTGCATCCAGGCATCGCCTCCTTCCAGTGCTTGGTCTCCCCGGCGATGTGGAGCCCCCGAGGCCCCGACCTCAGCAACTGCACCTCGCCCTGGGTCAGCCAGGTGGCCCAGAAGGTACCCGGCCCAGGGTCTCCAGCCCAACGCGCTCATCTTCTGCGTCACTAATATCCAATGCTGCCAAGAATTATATATATAGTATCTCACCTCCTTTTTTTGTAAATGACCAATTGAATGTGACGTGGGAGTGGACCTCACCCCCTTCACATTGCTTAGCCAATCAGCTTTTGGGGGATGCATGTAAATCCCTCCCCCTCGTTTTTAATTGCCGGTATGGGTTCACGATGACCAAGGCCGGATCTACCATTCTAGAGGCCCAAATGTGGAGGGGGGGTTCCCCTTTGTACACTTTGCAAGGCCCCCTTCCGTCATTCGGGCCCCAGGCATCCTAGATCCAGCTCTGAAGGTGATATCTGTGGTCCCCGCAGATCAAGAGCGGGGAGAACGCGGCGAACATCGCCGGCGAGCTGGTGAACCACACACGGGGGCGCATCCACGCCGGCGACGTCAGCTCGTCCGTGCGCCTCATGGAGCAGCTGCTGGACATCCTGGACGCCCAGCTGCAGGCGCTGCGGCCCGGCAACAAGGAGTCGGCCGCGCGCAACTACAACAAGGTGCGGGGGCCGCCCACACGCGCACCCGCGAGCGCTCGCGACTCTCCGAGAGACACACGCCGACTCCTACGAGCCCCGGAGACGCTACGGCGCACTCGTCCTCCCTGCCACTCATCCTGCTTTTTTTTCCCTTCCAGCTGCAGAAGAGAGAGAGAACTTGCCGGGCCTACATCCAGGTACCACTCTCCCCTCCATCAGCTCTCCTGCAGCGTCCCGCTACCGGCTGCTAACCACACATACGCCAGCATGTTAATTGTGTAATTTCAGTGTTTAGCAGTTCTTATCAAAAATAATTGCAGAAAACGTGCCTTTAATGAGATGACTAATTAGTATCCAATTAGCAGCCGGTAAGATAGCCGAAACCCCTTACTTCAGGATAGAGGGCGCCATTCCCCCTTCGCCGGCTTAGTAACGCACAATTAGCCGTAAATAACTTACGCGGGATTTATACTGCAGAAATCTCATTAGCTACATATAATGACAAGTGGCTGGGATGGTCTCAGGAGAGCCGGTGGGGAAAAAGCTCCTGAATTCTGCCGGATGAAATGGGGCTGGGGGGGGGGGGGGGGCGGTGTTTTCTGTTCCTGTGTAAATTCCATAATCGAAGGTGTAATTACACCCAGAAATCACCGGTATCTGCATTTAAAACTGTTATTGATCTACGCCCTGACTGACGGGAGAGGATAATAACACTTTGCAAGCGGTTTTTTTTTACATTTTTTTTTTTTTTGTTTAAATGTTACGCTTTGAGTCTTTTTCTTTTTCCCCCCCCCCCCACGCGACATCGGGTCATGTGACATCTCGGCACGTTGTGAGGAAAACCTGTACGTGACCTGGAATCTGCTGAAGGCCGCAGCTTTTCAAGTGGGAGCCTGTTATTGCGGGTAGAATTGAGGAAACAAGAGGAAACAAAAATAGCCGTACCCTGATTGGCTGACTATCACACATGCCCGTTTTTGATTAGATAAAATCTTTATGCAGCTAGACTCATCAGCTGAGGGACTAAAACTGGTTTTTATTTCATTTTCCGTTAATTTTTATTCACTTAATATCTCACTCTCCTTTTATTTTACATTTTCTCTATGAAATATTAATGCCTTTAATACTCGGCAGAGGGTGAAAATGCAGTCTATCAGCTTAGGCCCTGACAAAATGTCACTAAGAAACACACGCTTCCTTATTCTGGACGTGACAGTCCCAGAGCCCTGAACTGAGCCACATTTAAGTCTCCACCGAGCAGACCAGCGGAGGGGAACTGGCTCGTCGCCGTGGTGATTTACCTAGTTAGCACAAAGCGCGACAGTAAATCACAGCGTAATTCCGAGGCGCCATCTACAGGTGCCGATGGGTAATTAAACAAAGTGGAATTCTCCGTGGGTGAAAAAAGGAAGGGGCTGCATTGCTCTCACAATGGTTAATTTGCCCTAGAGGTGGAATGAATGTTCGCCTGTCCCTCCAAGCCATGACATCTCTCATGACTTTCAGCTTTCCCATCACTGCATCGTGCGTGGGCTCAGGGTTGGGGTGTACAGTGACCCCACGCTTTCTTTCTCCCTGGTTCCTCCCCTCTTCCATGCTCTCTCTCTCTCTCTCTCTTCAGGCTGTCGTTCAGACAGTGGACAACCTGCTCCGGCCCGAGGCGTTGGAGTCGTGGCAGGACATGAACAGCACGGAGCAGGCGCACACGGCCACCATGCTGCTGGATGTTATGGAGAAGGGCGCCTTCCTGCTGGCCAACAACCTGTATGACGGGCGTTTCTCGGACCGCGGCGCCAACATCGGTGAGGCTGCGTGTGTGTGTGTGTGTGTGTGTGTGTGGTTCCAGTGCGGCTTCCAACATCTAGGAATGTAAACCAAAACCCTTGTGCGCGTGTCCCAGAGTTGGAAGTGTACGTGCTGAACACGGAGATGGATTTCCAGGACCTGTCCTTCCCGAAGTCCCACGCCAGCGACGGCAGCATTCAGCTCTCCGCCTCCACGATCAAGCAGTACAGCCGCAACGGTCAGTGGAGGTCCCGCTCGGCCGCATGGTGAGGTCGGCCTGCTCTCCGGCTGGCCGCCATCCATAAGCCCAGGCATCCTGGCATCTGCTTCCCGTCGAGAGCTTTTCATGTCCCCTAAAAAATAAAGTCAGTTTCTGATGTGAATGGGTGTACAGGAGTTCACAGTGAATTCATTTTTGAGGAAGATTAAAAATTAGTGGACGATAATTTAACAATAAACTGAATTTGAAAAAAAATAAATAAAAAACATAAAATATTGTCACGATGTATTAGGAATCAACAGCAAATGGCTCTCATTTCGTTGAACCCCATCACTGTGCCTTTTTAGAATTAGTGTTCTAGATGTGTCCCTCACAGTCAGCGCTTGGCATTTCCCTACAGCTCCCAGTGAGGATTTCACTCTAACCTTGATTGTCCTTTTCATAGCACCAAAGGCTCTTGGGAATCCAAATGATTAAAGCATAATTTGAGCATTAAAACTGGAAAAGGGCAACGGGATGCATCTTTTAAATATAAATATCATGACAAAAGGATATTGTTCTAGAGCGCGGTGAACTCAAGCATACGGAAGATAATCAGGAAGACATGACACGGCGATCAGAGAATCTGATCTCGAGGACGCAAATTGCTCTCGTTCAAAGACCTAGCCGGCACAGATATCACCCGCTGATACCGACGGGTGAAGCCTTCCCAGTAGCGGAGACCGAGTTCACTGCTCGCAGGGCGTGTAATACAATTTCCCTTGGACACATTAGAAATTGCTCAGTGATGAACAAAATTAACTTGACATTCTTCATGTTAAATTTGCTGGGTAGGCGTTTAATGCTAAACCTTTTTCACATTCACAAGGTTGTGATGACTACTCCTGATCACTCCATCTCATCATTTTTTCACGTATCCGTCTCATCTTTTCATTTCTTCTCGTTTTTTCTTCCTATGCAGTCAGGCAGAGATCGTGACGGTTGCAAAAAAATGCGTTCATTAAAGGCCATTTTGGTGGATAACGTGCCTCCCCGTGGGCTCTCTATTGGCCAGCAGGTCAGGTGAAGGTGGTCTTCATGCTTTACAAGAACCTGGGGTCCTTCCTCTCCACGGAAAACGCCACCGTCAAGATGGAGGTGGAGCCGGGGTCTGGCGGACGGAGCCTGGTCGTCAATTCGCACGTCATCGCCGCATCCATCAACAAGGAGTCGAGCCGGGTGTTTCTGACCGAGCCTGTGGTCTACACCATGAGGCACCTGCAGGTGGGCTCGCTGATTAGATGCGTGGGCTGAGATACATAAACACAAACACGCATTATTCATCTCAATGGGGACTATAAATTCAGTCCTATGGGCAAAATCCTAATCCCAACTATAGCAACCTCAACCCCTGAACAGCCCCGGTTTTAACCATAAGTAACCAAACAAAAGTCTTTTGTCATTTTTTTTTTTATTATTATTGTATTTCATTTAAGTGAAATTGAAGTTATCCTTGTGGGGACCAAAAAAATGTCCCGGCGAGGTAATAAGTTACAGTTTTTTTTTTTTATCAGTGCAGAGAAATCTGGTCCCCACTATGTAATTGCAGAAATTCATTCTCTGACACCCAGGCGTCACTGTTTTAGGCTGCCAATCACTACATTAAACTCTTTTCAGCACAGCTCATAAACTTAAGTTATAGAAAAGCAGGATCCACGGTGTCTATTTCTCACGATTCATCTGCGAAAACATTGTCAAAAAGGTGCTCTCCCACACCCTAAGACATGCCACTTTTTTAATTTTAATTGCGTTTGGTTTAAGATGTTATCATAGGAGGAGACTGCTTATGTCAGTACAAAAGCGAGTAGATGCCTTTAACACGTCCTCTGCAAAAAAAAGTGTAAAATTGTAGGACGCCTAAATGTAACTTTCCCTTGCAAAGCATTGTGGGTCTTTCCAAGATAGTTACCAGCGATAATGCCGTCCTGAAAGTGGAAGTTTAATAAGCTTGATAATGCCCATATTTGAACAAAATATAAATTTTGGATAAAGGTATAGGAGATGTACCTTTATCGGAGACAAACTACGCCGCTGAAATCTCAGAAGAGAACGGATTATACGGACGGAGTAAAACCCCATTATTAAAGAGCGTGTTATCTTCGTAAAACACGCGCATTTAGTTAATCTACGTTTAATTTATGTACATTAGTTTTTTTAACTGCGCAAGGAAACCTCGCGTGCACTACTAACTTGAAAATTAGAGGCGTCTACATTGGGTCCCGCACCTGCACACACGAGGTGCATGTATGTGATTAAAGTACGCGTGTGTTTCCGCAGCTGGAGAACCACTTCAGCCCGAATTGCTCTTTCTGGAACTACTCGGAGCGCACCATGACGGGCCAGTGGTCCTCGCAGGGGTGCAAGCTTCTGGACACCAACGGCACGCACACCACCTGCTCCTGCAGCCACCTCACCAACTTCGCCGTGCTCATGGCGCACCGCGAGCCAGCCGTAGGTGCCGCAGGCGTGCGCGCTGAGCGCACCGCGAGACGCATAAAAGTACAGCGTGGGGACGCACCGTGCATGCAGACATGCAGCTGTACCGGACATACATAAAAGCATTCATACGTGACACGTGCAACGAAATTAAAACTGGACAGCAGTGTTGCCAGATCCAGCAAAAATCTCCAGCCTAAGGTCTGGGAAGCTGACACTAGCCCAATATTTGAAATTCTATAGTCTACTGTATCTCAGAGAAATAAACCAGTATTTTGCATGCTGATCATATTCAAATATTCAACATTTTAAAACCAGTTATACACAATGACGTCATGTGGACGAACGCACTCTTCCTGGCATGCTGACTTTGGTCAGCTGGCTGGAGTGAGATTTTAAATTTGAGACTAGTTTGCACACGCACTTATATGTATGTAACAGGTTTATTATCTTGTGAATAGTCTATAGGGCTTGCAAACTACCCCCAACGCTTGTGATGAACTTTATTTTAGGTTTATAATGAATATTGCAAATCCGCCGTGAGATTTCTTGCGTGAGCGTGAGAATTTTGCAACCCAGCTTCCCGTGTGTATCTGTCTGACTTTCGGTGCTTGGCGATTCAGGTATTTCTCAGGATTAGGAGTCACTTGCATTTATAATAGTTATTTTCCTTTTCCCCCTTACAGTCCAGAACACAAATAAAGATGTATGTATTAGTTGAAATATTATGTGTTGCCAATTCACGCTTTCCTGCTTTTCTTTGCAAAAAAAAATGCTCTTTTTCATACACACGAGATACTTTTGCGCGCCCACGAGATCACGCAAGAAATCTTGCAACAAATCTAATTTTATTCCATTATAAACCTAAAATTAGCTGTATCCAAAGCGTTGGGGAAGATTGCGGATCCTGCATGTGTGTACAGACTTATCTCGACTTGAAAATCTCACTTGAGCCGGCAATTTTAAATATTGATTCTTTCGATCTTAATGTTTCATTCTGAGGATCGGTTCTATCGTTAAAGTAATACGTTATTTATTGTGATTTATTATTTTTAACGTTAAATTAAAATAATACGATCAACCCCCTCCCTGCTCGGCAATTTGCCGGCAATATCAATTTTGGTATTGGTATCGGGACACCAACCTTAGTATTACTTGGCTCGAAAAGAAAATCAGTGTTTCGACAAACCTGCCGAGCTGAAATGAGACGTGTACTCGCAGACGCGCCCGTGCGCCGACCCAGGGTCCGCGACGCCCCAGCTGAGTTCGAAATGACCCCGTCTGTGCGCTGAAAAACTGCCGAATAAGCCCACACGTATGACACAAGCCGCATTCGTGACTTGGAGGGGATGCGTCAAAAGTTGCAAAATAAAGTATTAGCAAGATGAAATAGGAAGAGCGAGCTGTTTTATGTGCTGCTAATTATTCACATAAAAATGTAAAAAATGACCGGTCACAGACGGATAGATTACAAAGGTTCATCTAGTTAGATGTTTGAAGAAATATAGAAAAGTATTTTTATCAAATTAATTAAATTAGGGGGAAGTATGCAGGTTCCATCCAGCAGAATTTTTAAAGTTTTGTTTGTTTTGGCTTCGCTTTGTTCCTACTTCGTTCGGTCTGATCATTTGTGAGAGAGATAGAGGGATACGGAGTCACTCAGAAATCGTTTAGCTGTCATGTTTCGGCCGTTGTCTTCGCAGTGGTTGAATTAGGTGTTGCGACGGTCGTTACTGTAATGGGGTGATTTCAGCGGCGCTCTCCCTCTCCCTGCCAGTACCCTGGGCACATGCACGAGATCATCCTCTTTGTGATCACCTGGGTGGGAATCGTCATCTCCCTGGTCTGCCTGGCCATCTGCATCTCCACCTTCTGCTGCCTGCGAGGCATGCAGACCGACCGCAACACCATCCACAAGAACCTCTGCATCAACCTCTTCATCGCTGAGCTCCTCTTCCTAATCGGCATCGACAAGACGCAGTACCACGTGAGTTTGCCCGTGTCCAGCCCTGTGTGTTAGGTATATAACCCCCCCCCCCCCTCCTCCCCGGGAGATTGTGGGTTCAAATCCCTTGGCCAGTGTATGGTCCCTGTTGGGCTCTTGATAATGGCCTGTAACCCGGCTGTTCTAGCGGTGCTGGCTGACCCTGCTGTCTGACCTCAAGCTTCCTTCACAAAAGCATCTGCCAAAGACATGCAAAAGAAATGTCCCTCACTGTGGAATCCAGACCAAAGTAGCCGAGTGCAGCATAATGCTACACGGCCCAGACCGCTTTAAACGAGTGCAGAGATGAAGGTACCAGTTCACAGAGCAGCATCCAACAATGATGATGTAATTACAGGGACCGCATATAATTTCCTTCCCCCTCTCCTGTTTTGTTGCCCCCCGCCCACTTTCCCCCCACTTGCAGATCGCTTGCCCCATCTTCGCCGGACTCCTCCACTTCTTCTTCTTGGCTGCCTTCTCCTGGATGTGCCTGGAGGGCGTCCAGCTCTACCTGATGCTGGTGGAGGTCTTCGAGGGCGAGTGTTCCCGCAAGAAGTACTACTACCTGTGTGGCTACTGCTTCCCCGCGCTGGTGGTGGGGATCTCGGCGGCCATCGACTACCGCAGCTACGGCACCAAAAAAGCGTGCGTGCCCCGCCGCGTTCTCCCGGGCGCCCTCCTGCGCACGCGTCGCCCTGTGACTGATCACGTGACGTCAAACCCCACACAGGTGCTGGCTGCGAGTGGACAACTACTTTATCTGGAGCTTCATCGGGCCGGTCTCCTTCGTTATCGTGGTGAGTCTCTCTATCTGTCCGCTATGAGATACATGGTCTTTACATTTTACATCGTTAGCCATGGCGCCACCTGCTGGTTAACGCCTGGTTTTCCCTTCCGGCTCCAGCTGAACCTCATGTTCCTGCTGATCACCCTGCACAAGATGATCCGCAGCTCCTCGGCTCTCAAACCCGACTCCAGTCGCCTTGACAACATCAAGTGAGGGCCGGCGTGCTGTGGGGGCACAGGGGACGCTGGGACACGCGGTGTTAAGGGGCGGGGCAGGATGGAGGGATGGGGATGAATGTGAGTGAGAGAAGGACGCGCGATGGGCGAGGCGGCGGGGTAGGGGTAGTGAACGGGGGGAAATGGACGACTCAGGAAGCGTGTCAGAAGACGACGGTGTCTGCCAACAGGTCCTGGGCTCTGGGGGCCATTGCCTTGCTCTTCCTCCTGGGCCTGACCTGGGCGTTTGGTCTCCTCTTCATCAATGAGAACACGGTCATCATGGCCTACCTCTTCACCACCTTCAACGCCTTCCAGGGCATGTTCATCTTCATCTTCCACTGCGCCCTGCAGAAGAAGGTCACTATCTGTCTTTGTGTGTGTGTGTGTGTGTGTGTGTGTGTGTAGGCGTGCGCACACATGACCCCCTGTCTCTGTCCTCAGGTCCATAAGGAGTACAGTAAGTGTCTCCGTCACTCTTACTGCTGCAGCCGCTCTTCCACCACCAGCTCCCACAGCTCCCTGAAGACCTCAGCGCTGCGAGCCAACAACCGCTACTACACGGGCAACCAGGCGCGGCACGCCTCCGCCACCAGGCAGGTGAGGGCGCCCCCTGGAGGCGCACGGGGATGCAGCCCGTCTCCTCCGCCGATCGACACGCTAGCCCCAGCTTGCTCGCAGCTCTCCCCGCTTATTTATCTCCCCCTCCCGACCGTTTCTCTCCGCGTTTACTTAGCTTCCCGTGACCGTCCACTCCTCACTGTTAATGTGGCCGTAAAATGAAATCTGTAATGCTTTACGATATATAAATAATAACGTATCACACCTGACATGCGACACGTGCCTGTCCATGAACACACGTCGCCACGTGAGGAATCGGAATGCTCTGTGATGGTTCTCTGTGGGCTTTAAGGGGGCTCTTAAGCTGTGACAGCCAGGCGTTTGGCGTCTCTGATGTGTGACGCCTCCTCGCACACACTCTCCCAGGCTTTGTGGCCTCTCTGTGCTCAGCGGGCAGCCCTGGGCCGGCCGTCCTCGTGTGACAGGACTTTTCCGAATGACGAACGGGCTCCGTCCGCCACTCTGTCCCCCCGCGATGGCCCCGGCTGTGCGCTGCCCCCCCCCCCGTGACTGACAAGGCCCCGTTCGGGCCTCCCTGCCTCTCTCTGCCCCCCAGAGTCGCATACGCAGGATGTGGAACGACACGGTCCGCAAGCAGACGGAGTCCTCTTTCATGGCGGGGGACATGAACAGCACCCCCACGCTGAACCGCGGTGAGTCTGCGTCCCGCCGCAGGACAACGAGGAGCCGGGGAAGCTTCCCGTGCAGCCGGGCCTCCCGTCCGACCTCCCGCGTCCGCGGGACAGTCGCAGTCCTGTCCGTCTCTCCATCTCAGTCCTCCGCTGCCTTTCCCCCGCTCGCGTTCCCTCCCTCCCTCCTTCCGTCATCGCTGTCCCCAAACTCAATGAAAAGGCAGTAATGGAAATGCTCCCGGCTACCACTCCGATTATCATCATCATCATCATCATCATCATCATCATCATGGTCATCGTCCTCCCTGCCGCGGTGCCTGTAATTGTTGGGATCTGGGGCTTCATGGCGGCAGACGTAGCCGCGTGTTAAATCACCCAGCGCGTTCTAGCCCTCCGTCCCGCGTTTTCACTGTTAATGAACTAATTATTGTGTGGGCTAGTAGGAGGCAATTAGCGTAATTGCAGCGAGCGACAGTGGCATGTGATGGGATAAGCTGATAGCCGGTTTCAGGGGATTTAATAAGGGGGCCGGCCCGGGATGGGGGCGTTAATGAAAATTGAGGGATTTAACAAAGAAAAAAAACAGTAGAAAGACAAACAGGCTTGTTGAAAATAAAATCTTTCCTTTTGTTCTTCGTTGGCCGAGGGAGAACAGCTGCGGAGAGACGCGCACAAAGCGATTTCACGGGCGAAGCGGAATAATTAAATCGGACATTATCTCGGAGAGAAGAGCCGGCGTTATCAATCAAACATCCTCTCATCTCTTCCAGTTTGCCTCTTCGCGTTTCCCATGAACCGTTCTTCCCCCACGATGGGGATCGCCTCGGATTCGCTGGCGCGGCCCAGAGTCGGTGTCTCTCCCGCCTTTCTTATGGGGCCCTTTAGATTGCGCGCGATGCCGATGAGATCGTATCACCTGCTGAAGCCAAGGTTCTCTTGCCATCGGTTTGAGGCCCTCGCAGGTGCCTGCTTCCCCTGTGGCTTCACCGTTTACCCACTAAGCTTTTTGAGCGTGGGTGTCGACAAAGACCCTCCTCGCCGAGCGTTTTCCTGGATGAACCTTTCTGAACCCGTGAGATGTTTGTTAACGCTCCCCCTCGACTCGCTTTCCGCCTCCCGTCCCTCTCTCCCCCCTCCCCCCCCTGCCTTTCTCCAGCGACCATGGGCAACCACCTCCTGACCAATCCGGTGCTGCAGACTCGCTCTGGCACCTCCCCCTACAACACTCTACTGGCCGAGAGCTTCAACCCGCCCTCTCCCGGCGTCTTCAACTCCACTGGTCAGCCCGCCTGCTCGTCTCTCCGCCTGCCCAATCGTTTGGCTGCGTGTCTCCTGCAGTGTGGGTCACGTTCCGGCGTGCGCGTCTCCATGTGTCACCCGCAGCTGCATGCCCCTGATTCGCCACGTTATATGTATGTGTGTGTGTGTGTGTGTGTGCTTCTCTTAGTAAGGGTGAGTGTGTCTGAGTGTCAGCAGTATGTAGAGGGTAGGATGAGACCCCGAGTCTGTTTTGAAGACTGGAACAGCAGCGGTGTCCCCTGCTGGGGGGGGGGGGGGGGGGGCGGGGGGGGGGGGGGGCGTTTCAGAGGATATGTGTGTTGTGGATCTGAATGAGTGTAGAAATATGCCAGTGGAAAGAGGAG
>JAABNY020000045.1:15450184-15460989 GCA_015164015.2 Brevimyrus niger | reverse complement strand
GGGGGGGGGGGGGGGGGGGGGGGGGGGGGGGGGGGGGGGGGGGGGGGGGGGGGGCGGGGGGGTGGGGGGGGGGGGGGTGGGGGAGGGGGGGGGGGGGGGGGGGGGGGGGGGGGGGAGGGGGGGGGGGGGGGGCGGGGGCGGGAGGGGGGGGGGGGGGGGGGGGGGGGGGGGGGGGGGGAGGGGGGGGGGGTGGGGGAGGGAGGGGGGCGGGGGGGGGGGGGGGGGGGGGGGGGGGGGGGGGGGGGGGGGGTGTGAGTGGTGTTTTACATCGATTGGCCAAATTTGGTGATGTGGGTGTTGAAAGCGATGGCCAGCAGGGGGCGTAAGATTCTAATAACACGTCCCATCCTTGAATGGCAAACGCTTTTTTACTTTTTGGTAACACTTTACTTGATGGGGCACAAATACTTAGTAATAGCTATTTAAGTACAAATCATGAACGAATATAGTCGCTACTTCAGATAAAAGTTGCCTGATGATTCATTAATGATGAAACATGAGATCAGTATTTCACTTGTGTTATATTCATGACTTGTTCCTTCAGTAGTTCCTTCAGCAATTCACAAAGGTTTTTCAGAATTAGATGTGGTAACAAATATAGCAACTGCTTGGTATGAAAGTTGGGTCATGATTAATGATGAAGAAACATGAGATCAGTATCGCGTGTTATGGCTTCTTCCTTCAGGAGTTCCTTCAGTAGTTCTGAGGTTTATGAAATTAACAAATACACTTACTGCTTGAGATAAAATGTGTGTCACAATTCATTAATGATGAATAAACATGAGAGAGAGGTAATTACAGCACGGTGCTGCAGCCAACATACTGCCTCAGGGAGGGGAACCAGTCAATGCCGCAGCTGATACTAATCCTGCCACCAGCCCCCAAAATTTCCCTGTAAGTTGGAGGACCTCCCTGCAGGGCTGGATACAGGTTAAACGTCACACCCAGGACAAAGCAACTGCAAGTTAAGGGCCTCGATGAAGGGCCCAGTGGAGTAGCATCACTCCTGCTGTTCATGGGATTCAAACTGGAAACCGTCTGATTGTTGCCACAGATCCCCAGCCTCAGAGCCACCACTCTGCCCCATATTGCACCTGACGTGAAATTAACATGAGACCATCATGTATCTAAGAATTGGTTGTGGTTCACTGATAAATAAGTAATGGTATAGTGTCAGGATCGTCGGTGGGCGAACGGACAAGCAGGGGAGAGGAGCCAGGAAGTCGGGTAAAACGGGGATTTAATCAGGAAACAGGCAGCAACACGGGGTAGAACAACGGCAAACATCAATGACGAGTCTGGGGAAAACTGACTCAGACGAGGACTAAACACACAAGACTAGCTGGTATTAACAAGGGACAGGTGAGAGCAATCGGGTAAAAACACGGGGGAACGAGGTGGGCGTGGCACACACTAGGCTCGGACGGAGCTGGACGTGACATATAGTACTATATTACTATAGTACTAGTACTATATTACAGTGGATCAGGGTTATAATGATCAAACGTTTATTTGTATGAAACAACAATATATATATTGGGCACATGGAGACAAGGTCTTCAGGATTACCATAATGTGATATGGCATTTTACCGTCGTTATATACTGAATGACTTAATAATTTCTTAAATTAATATTGTGCAGCAGAAATATGTCTGGATCAAAAATAAGAGTTTAATTATTTAATATTATGTGTATATATATACAGATCTTCTGTTAAATGAATGGGCTTGGGACAACACATTCACGCGTATATGTGGTTGGTCCCCTGGCCACCTGGTGCCACTGAGATGAACTGTGGTCACTGAGAAATATCCTTAAGATATACAATACGAACTTTTATGGCCTTGTCATAAAAATGAAGACATTTTAATTGGACATTGTAAGCAAGACTGCTCTGCTAGCCAGTTAACGGACATATATCCTTCGGTTTCGGTTCATAATATAATGGAACGAAATTTCAACTAACAGATAAATAAGATACACACCCTCCACGCAAGGGGGCCCATGGACTCTCCGTTGTCCACTCCCCAATGTTGAATCCCAAATTACGCCCTCTGCACTGCCTATAGTTCCGCCAGTGATGCCCCCCTTCAGATCAGCCACTAGGTGGAGCCTCGGTCTGTGTGAATTTAAATCCCGCAGCTCCGTATGAGTGTGTGCGGCGGACAGCTGCGCATCTGTCACTTACAAGGTACACAGAACAGAAAGAGCCGTATCAGTCAGAATAACTGAATTACACATTTCCTGATGTGGACTTTTGTGTGGTTTGTAGCCTGATGAGCAATAAACTCACGTATAGATTTCACAGTAAGAAACTGCACTGTCACTTAATTTGTCATTAATTTAATTCCATACAGCTGCAGTATTCAGAATTCTTTGCAAAATTATTTGGCTGGATTTGGGTCATTGATGGTGGCTCCGTTTTACGTCTGTGTTGTAAGTCTGAAATACAACCTAAAGAAACTTTTTGCACATTATCTACAGTATATACCTACCTATTTCCTTATTGAGGAATCTTTCCGTTGATGTCTGAGGCGGTTTGAAAAAGATCTAATTCGATTTCGTATATAGGCCTATTGTGTATTCTAGTGTTTCATTTTTGTATTTAATACATCCTTGGCCAAAGCTAGAAGATTATCTTTCGGTCCGGTTTTAAACATATTTCGCCCATGGAGATATACCACAATATCAGAGGTGCAACAGGAAAAGTTTTAGTTTTTGTCTTTTGAGTTCTTGTGGTAATAAACACGATGTAATGTCCCAGCTCATCACTGGTTATTTGATGTCATACAAAGTTGGAACAGATATTTCTGATATTATATTGCGGTTATTGGCATCTATTTTCTATGTGTTTGGCGGAGCAACTTAATCTAGCGTCTTTAAATTTTGGGTCGGAAAGAGCAGTTATTGGTAACACTTGACGGGGCACAAATATTTAGTAATAACTCAGTCACCACTAAAGTACAAATCATGAAAAGATCATGAACAATTATATCAAATGGGCTACTTGAGAAAAGATACGCCATAATTTATTAATGACGAACAAACATGAGATCAATATTTCATTTGTAATTTATTACATGTCCCTCCGGTGGTTACTTTTATGTTCCTTAAGAAATTCACAAAGGTTTACAAACTTAACAGGTAGGCTATAGTAAAAAATATAGTAATTGCATGAGATTAAACTTACGTCATAATTCATTAATGGTGAATTAACATGGGATCAGTATGTAACTAAGACTTACAGTATATAGTTTGTAGTTAATTAATGCATAAGTAATATAATACTGTTATATTTGTGCCCCGTCAAGTAAACTGTTACCGAGTTACTGTGCACTGCACCCCACTACACCCTCCTGAGACCCTACGTCCTCGTATAAGGACATAATTTTTAGTTTAAAACTATTAATTGTTCAAAAAAATAATGTTTGGTTTTTATGATTATGAGGTCCTACCAGGGGCGCCCCTAAGGGGGGGAAAGTTGGGACAGTTCTAAGGGCCCACGCCCTTTAGGGGCCCCCCAGAGCTCTGCTTTATTAATAATAAAGGGGCCCAACCTCATATTTTGTCATAGGGCCCAAAATTGATAGCGGTGCCCCTGGGTCCTACAAATCCCAAATAGCTAAAGGAAATAAAACATGCACACCAAACAAAAGCCCAGGACTCAGGAGGATACTATTTTACATTCTATTATGCTATACTATACTATCCTATACTATTCTATACTACACTATGCCAAAAGAAGAAAAAACTGACATATTTTACCAAGAAAGGCAGTGCCTAAACCACAGAATGTCAACCAGCTTGTACAGTATGTGTAAAACGTAAATTGTATAATGAAAATATCTTTTACCACTTCTAGCATTTGTTAGAAATGAAAACTGAATAGTTTCAAAAAATTAATTGATTTTACACCAGAGGTGACTATTTCAAGTAACCAAATATCTTTTTGTTTTTCTTAGTGATATTCTGGTCATCTGTAGGCTGCCTCCACCATTTCCTACGAAAACCACCATCTAACGCAGCTAAAAACAAAGGTCAGAGTTCAGTTTCATTATGTCTCAATGGGAGAAACACCGTTTAGAAACAAAAAGCTCCTTAAGTTTATAATCATTTTTGATGCCCCTTTGACAAAATGGATCCCAACTTTGTCTGCAATATCAGAGAATTGCAAAGCCAGTCTGTTATAATCAGTCAGGTCTAATTAATAACTCAGCTGCAATACAATCCAGTGAGTACAGCATCCCCTGGAATATGTGGGATAATGTTCTGGAAATCAATACCAGTTACACTATGGTTGATAATTGCATTTCAAAACTCACCCGATTTTCCACTAGATGCGCAAAATGGACACAAGCCCAATGATGGGAACTACAAAGGTACAAACACATTATTGTTATTATTATTATTAGTCAGTCTCCAAACATAAAAATCTAAGTGCTGTAAAAAACCACATGGTAAAAGGTGGGGTGGCAACAGTTGGATACGGAGCCTGCAGTTAAGTGAACGGCTTTGCTCTTAAACGGGACGAACTGCTACTTTTGTATCTGTGATGCTGATTCATTTGTGCCATAGCAGTAGCTAGAGAACACTCTAGATTTTATGCTGAAACAAAGAGACGCTCACCCAAAAGAGCCAAGTAGTGCAAGTTAGATGTAACTTTAGATGCATTACTCTGTTCTTCTTCAGTACGTCCTGGCATAAAACAACAGAACAGTCTCGTTGATTTGAAATACTCTGCACATGTAATTTAGTCAGGTTAAGACGTCGTTTGAGGAGGATGCTGCCAAAGAGAACAACTTCTACCTCAGCGGTCAAGTTACTTAAAAATGGGCCATATTTGAAACACACTAGAGGGATTTTTTTGCAAGACCACAGGAAGGCCACAGTGGTTTGGTATGACAGGTTTACAAGGACTGAACCATCTAATTGACTGATTCACTTTTAACTGAATCTCCGTTCAATTTGTGGAGAAAAATATTGTTTGAGTTTTGTACACCAGGTTCACATGATTTTTAACGCATCTGTGTTTCTTTAACGCTTGACTGTACAGTAATTTTTCACTCATTATTGTTTTCTGCATTAACGGTGTTATTTCAGCACATACTTTGCTGACCCAGTCCTCACTGTGAAGTTTATCTGAGGTCCAGTTTGTGTCGGCTGAATAATTACACATCCCATTAGCATATATATCTTCAGAGCAAATATATATGTCTCTCTGTCACTGTACAGCCTGCAGAGCATGAAATTCGAAGTGAGATGTTAGTAATAGCCAAAACAAACACTTTCGCACTGGGAGTAGACCTGTATCACGGCCCCCCTGAGGCTCACCCCTCCTAAGGGCGCTGGTCACCTACTCAGCATTAGCAATAACCCCACCCCACTTGGCAGCCATTTCCTGGTACCTCGCAACAACAGAAAAATTACATCAAAAAGCACCAAGATTCAAGAAAAAAAATTCTAAAGCTAGATATGGATCACCAAAAGAACAACAAAAGCCACAACACAACCACATAGCTGTTTAACGTGGTCCATGTTTTCGCTCCCTCCCAGCTCACTGCCAGACAGTCCATATTCTTGAGGGAGCACAAGGATGGACTGTGTGGTCCCTCGGCTCCCCGAGGATCTGGCTGGGAAACACTGTCTTATGCCGCTCGTGTTTCAGTAGCTCTTTCATAATAAACCTGTTGATCAGCTTCAAGTTTTCCTGAAAATCTTGTGCAGATAAACGGCCGCATCACAAAGCATTGCGTGTTTTCTTGGTTAAATATCGTTGTTACTAAGATTTGAAAGTAGGCCAACCACACTGATGTGTATGGTATAGATGTGTCTCATTTTCCATTTTCAGTTTGCTTTATTTTAGAAATATGGTGCTCAAAACTACTAATTATATTTCCATATTTTATATGCAAGTTTTATTTAGCATGTTTGGTAACACTTCACATGAGGGGGCACTAAATAATGTAGTACTACACTCTTAATGCATTAACTAATCAGCAACTAAGTGTTAGTTACCTGCTGATCTCATGTGCATGTATCATTAATCATGGCGGTTCATGCATTTAATGCAGGTGTTATATTAATTCATGATTCGTTTTTGAGTAGTAAAACTGAGATACTAAGTTATTTGTGCCCCCTCAAGTAATGTGTTCCCCACACAATCAACCAAACAGTCAGCATTACATTTACCCATAATATTCCCATGCCATACGATTTTGTTTTCATCAGAAGAAGTATTAAAAACTCAGTGAGATAAACACCGGTAGTAAATGGATGCTGGATCATATTTTTTATCTCCATCACAGAACTTCCTTGCTTCTTTCTTGCTCAAATAAAAGGGCACGTGACCACAGTGTTTCTAGCTTAAGTCTCTTCTAATACTTAAAGTCATGAAATAGTACCACTGCTCTCTTGGGCCAGAGGACTAAACATCTTCCTTTCTTCATGTTTATAAAGTTCTCAGTAAACAAATGAATAATGAAAGGCCGTCTGTGGCCAATACCTTCTGGGCTGTGGCCTTACGTCCTTTTACAGTTTGCATTTTCTGTCGCATCTCTAGGGAATTTCCCTCCAGTTTCCTTCCACCGTGCACAAGCATTTACCCTATGCGCATTGCTGGCTCGAAATTGCATTGTGTGCCCTTTGATGGTCCGTTATCCCACTCAGGATGCCCCCTACGCAGCCATTCTTAGGGTAGGAACCAGACTGACTAAGGGAATCCGGACTGGATTGGAAAAGTAATCCAGACAGATGATTGCAAGCTGATTGGGGAAGAACCTGTTTAATTTAAAGAGATCAAGTCCACAACAGGGGTATTTCTTGTATTTGACCTGTATTGTGGCTTAAACACCAGTAAGGTTGCCACTTTCAATCTCTAAACATCACACCCGGGTAAGGACGGAGGGGAGGACTGTTACAGGCTAGGCCCTTAAATGGGGGCTTAATGGAGGGGGTTGCTTTGTCTTTGTGGCTCTCTCCCGTGGTGCCCTGGCCTTTTGGATGCCCTATTTAAGTGCTGCCTGCAAGTGCTCTTGGTCTCTCTTGGACCTGTTGCCTGGCTCCGCCCCGGCGCGCTCCAGCCTGCCGGCACTCACCGTTGCTGCTCCCCGCTTCGCTACGTACATTTTAGTTAATGTAGTTTGTGTTACTTTAATTCTCATTTCTGACCCTTTTTTCTTTTGTGAATAAATCTTTACTTTGTGCACGTTAGCCGGTCTCCGTCTCCCTCCGTTTTGTTGCAACACCGAGCCAGTTGTAACAGGACAAACGTAGAGGGGAATGAAAAGGGCCTTTCTGGGGAAAGCTCAATAGAAGAAGAGCAAGCTCAAACAATCACGATGGGTCAACACCGTATGATTAGACAGGGCTGAACCATGGGACAAACTCTTGGGGACACACACAGGGAGCAATGTCAATTACTGGACTTTAGAGTGCGTGACTGGGAAGCACTTTATATCACCACTGATGAGAGAATGAGAGGCAGCTGGAGTGATCCACACGAGGACTGAGACAAAGAGGTAAGACAAAACAAGCAACAGGTGCGAATTTGAGAGGGGCAGGCAGACAAGGCATGATACCCCCCACCCCCCGATGTGTGCATTTCAGGCACACAGGACAGATAGAAGGAGACAGAGAGGGACCAGACAACAAAGCAGGTGACAGACGAGGCAATCAGAGGGACCCAATGGGACAAGACAAGATGCAACATCCCACAGATGACCACACCGGGCACAGGACATGACTAGGGAGATTGAACAAACTGGTACGGGGGGTAGTGCACACTGAACAGGGCCCAAGGACAGAACATGAGGTCCTGGGCCGGAGCTGGGCATCGTCCTTCCAACAGATGCAGGGCATAAGGAGCTGGCAGGGCCAGAACAGAATGGGACCATGGGACCCCCAGGGCCGGAGCCAGAGGGCGCCAACGGGACAGCCAGGCAGGGGGGATCTGTCGGTGTTCAAATAGAAAGGAGAACCTTCCAGGCAAGGGCCAAAACAAGACCCAGAATTGGGACGATCGCTGTGGGAGGTATGTTACCACCGCCCTCTATGAGACACAGAGAACCAGTGGGGCTGTCGCCAGGATCCCCTAAAGAATCGCCGACACGGTCGGGCCAGGCACCGTTGGCGCTTCTGATCACGGATGGAGCTTGGACACTGCAGGAGGAGGGACAGGCAGAGAACCTCGAGAGATGAGCGGAACTCGGAATCATTTAAGATGGCAAGCCTGAGGGGATGTCTCCTGGGCACAAACCATCAGTCCAAAGTGGAAGTTTGCTGTAGGACCCATGGAAATGTAATGATTTTAACACGTTTTCCCCTTTAATAAGGTTGTTGTTTAACCTGGATAAATGCTGACTGAATTCTTTTGGTGTATAGTACATGAGGGCATTTACATTCAGCCACGAGCTTATGTAAAACAGAGTTATGGCCAGACTGCTAAAGGAGGCCTTTGCAAGTCAAAAGTAGTGATTGGACGTTCAACTCAATTAACTGATTTGATTCTTTTGAACTGTTCATTGTAATGAATCGATTCTAAAATCGATTCTATGATTAGCTTTTTTTTGGTCCTCTGTTTTTTTGCGCCTGACCATAAACCTCAACGAATCATGCGATCTGATAATAGATTGAACGGTTTCTCAATGTTACATTATTTGACTGAAAGATGGCGCTGGTGTTCAACAAAAATGTTCAGCTTGACTATTCACAATAACAACAAGAACAACAACAACAATAATAATAACCAGTTTATAGCAAGCAGAAAGGGTGTCGATGATGAATAAACATGCGTGTATATTTAGTTCTTGTTTTCTTTACTTAAGCCAAATTCATGAGTACAATATCAAGGACTACATCACAGTTAACGACTGCAATACTACCAATACAATCACACATACACATACAATGAGCATGAGTGAACTTACATACGTCGTTGTGTATATGTCAAAGTTAATAAATATCTTTGTTTTTTGATGAAAGACATCTAGTTTTTTTATATAGAAATGCAATAATTTATTGTTCTGATAAATGAACAGCTGCGTATATTTTATTCCTTTTAACAGCGTAACGGTATTTCCGCAGTAAACGCCAAGAGGGCTCTTGAGATCGATTCGCAAACCGTTAGTTTGAGTCACCGACCGATTGTCTGAAAACCGTAAGTTCGATTCGTTCATCGAACGGGTTCTTGTGTCAGTGAGTTAGAGATCTTATCTTCCTTCGCTTATATAGCAACCGTGTTTCACGACGACCAAGTATGAAAAATAAATCCAAAATCGCGGGGGTTACTTTTGGCTGTTGAATAGCCAAAGATCAGTTTTAAAAACGGTTTATAAAATTATTTTTTAAAACTTAACACTTATTAATCAGTTCGACTCGTTCACTAAAAAACCTAGTTAAAAATAACGATTCGTTCGCGAATCGGCCATCACTAGTGAAGAGTAGTCACAGACTTTACAACCAATCTTGATGAGTTGATGACGCATCGTAGATGTTCTAAGAAACTGATGAACTAGATTGGCAGAACTCTGTTTAATGGAAAACAAAAGATTGATCTACAGGACAGATTTAATAATGAATAATTACCATTTCACACGCCTGTTCTAATACATTATTTCAGTAGTAGCTCTAGTGCTGCTAACTTTTAATATTGCTAAAGTTTAAGTATCGGATGGCAATTTCAGTATGTTAACCAATATATCGTGCATCTTTTCACGTGGTTTCTTCAGTCTTGACAAAGACAATAGGTCATGCAGGCTTAACACGAAATCTTGATTCTGAGTGAAAGGACAGTGTGATTCATGATCAAGGGTATAGGTTCGGTTTCATCATTGGTAGGGACCAAATCAGTCCTCCCCATAAACACACATTTTGCGAATTGTCGTTTTATTCCGTTTCTATTATTAGTCACACATATAACCAGATATAGAACAGAAAAGTTTAGCAATTAGCATGACAGTTAAACACGCATTAAAAAAGCACGGTGATTTCCATTTCCAGTTAAGTCTCTTGCTTTTAGAAATACCCAAGTACCTCGCCATATAAAATATATTTAAGTGTCTTTGAATATAGAAAAAAAGAAAATTATACATGTATATTGTCACGTTCAGCTCCACCCGTTCCTCGTGTGTGCCACGCCCACCTCGTTACCCCGTGTTTCTACCGGATTGTTCTCACTTGTCTCTTGTTAATACCAACTAATCTTGTTTATTTAGTCCGCGTCTCTATTAGTTACCCCAGATCTGTCATTGTCGAGTGTTGATCCCCTGCGTGAGTACCCTGCCTGTGTGTTACTCCGAAATAAACCTCTACCGGGCTGCTCTCGCCTCTCTCTTCTGCTCTCCGCACGAACGTGACATATATGGTTGTGGTATATAAAAATTAATAAGGTGATGATGATAATGATTATGATCGTTATGATAATTATTATCATCCTCATTAATATTCTTACTATATTTTGCCTTGCACTGTTTTAAGCAGAGGATTTCTGATAACTTACTGAGTCAATCATAAGAAATTATATTAGCATTAATCTCCTGTACGAGTGAGCAGTGACGGAACCCTTCCACAGGGCTGCCCTGCTCTCCCCGCCCATGACGTAAGACCCATACCAGTCCCTGTCTCCCTTACATGCCTACAGGGGAGAATCGTCCGAGGCACTACAGTTGTGTCGGAAATGCCATCCTGGCAGGTCCACGACTTAAGTCTCCATTCCTGACCTGAATGCTGCCTTTCTGTCAATGCAAGAGGCTGCTTAGTTGGATAAACTACATATAAAGCATATATATCTCCTGCTGGTGCCAGATA
>JAABNY020000045.1:15429806-15445443 GCA_015164015.2 Brevimyrus niger | reverse complement strand
ATTAATATTTTGTTTTAAATGGTTGAAAACATGCACAGTATTTTTGCTATTACCAAAAAGATAGGAGGGCCGACCTTAAGCATGTCATCAGTAGCCCGGTATGTCAGGTTAAGACATGTTTTGAGGTGGATGTTCCCAGAGAAAACCTGTTCAACCTCAGCGGTCCAATTTGTTGAAAAGGGGGCATATTCGATAGACGCCAAAAGTTTTATCTGTAGGTTGACAGGAAGGCCACAATGGTTTGGCATAAAAAGTTCACAGAGACTATAAACTGACTCATATGAGATACAAGGCGAAGTGTTGTAGTGACTGACTGGCTGATTCTCTTCAAACTGAATCCTTCTATTTGTGAAAAGGGGATTGTTTGAATTTTGTGCCCCCGGAATCAACATGATTATGAAAACGCCTGTATTTCTTGAACAAATGAGCGTAATACTTCACGCGTGTCCTGCATTAATGGTGTTATCTCAGCACTTACCTCACTGTCCCAGTCCTCACTGTGAAGTTTATTTGTGGTCCAGTTTGTGTCGACTGAATATTTATACGTCCCATTGGCATATATATCTTCACAGCAAGTAGGTACGCTTTTCTTTGTCACTGTACAGCCTGCAGAGCATATAATTCGAAGTGAGATGTAAGTAATAGCCAAAACAAACACTTTCACACTGGGAGTAGACCTGTATCACGGCCTCCCGGGCCTCACCCTTCCTAAGGGCGCTGGTCACCTACACAGCATTAGCAATAACCCCACTCAGCTCTCCCATCCCCCACACCTCCACACTCGCGTTGTCATCTTGTGGTTCCTCTTAACAATCACCAAGATTGTTCAAATAATAAAAAAAACACAGTAGAAAGCTGGATTTAAAACTCTTTCACAACAAAACAGCGAACAAAAACTAACAACACTAGCAGAGCATTGCTATGCACTTCCTCAAAACAAGAATGCAACTTACTCCCGCGGTCTTTACATAAAAATTAATTACAGGCTAAATAATACACCCTCCCTAAAAGCTAGGATTTAAGTTACTCCCAGTTTTACACACAGAGCGTTTTCGGATATTTGGCTAAATCGGAAAAATTTACAGAGACATTTATTACATCCTAAGTGTACTAAATGGTGGCCTTGTACTGAAACCCATAATGCACTGAGTATATCAGTGAAGTTTATATATGTATGTGAAAAAGTCGCTGCATGGTTAGTTTAAGAAAATCCAAAACAATCTTCAAAACGATCTTGTCAATTAATTGTCCTTGCAAGAATATAAACAATGCAAAAACATTTTCTGTAGTGTGATTAACTGAGGACTTCCACTGTTCTGGGGGATTTGTGACAACTCCTAGTTTTAAACTTTAACTTGATAATTCCCAAAGAGAGCAACACATATTTGCCTTCACTTACTGCATGTGTCGATGAATATCAGCATAAAAGAGAAAATCCCAGCGAACGTAGCCATGAGGTACATGCGGTGAGTCACGTAGCTGTCGCTGGAA
The DNA here is from genome assembly GCA_015164015.2 of Brevimyrus niger. NCBI lineage: Eukaryota > Metazoa > Chordata > Actinopteri > Osteoglossiformes > Mormyridae > Brevimyrus > Brevimyrus niger. Next base: position 15,443,952 of record JAABNY020000045.1, on the reverse strand, counting down.
AATGCTGCAATTCCGTCGCACACCAGCTAGTAGTTACCAAAGTCACGTGAGAATGTGACATCATGCATTGTTTTTCTCAACGAGTCTGCCGTTGAGATCGATGTTTCCTGAGCCCGAACCATTAGTAAGAATTATTAATTGGAAGATGTGCTGTAGGCCCCATAGAAATTTAGTTTTTCTAGTACATTTAATGTTTATGTTTAAGTTATTCTCTTGGCTTAAACTAAACCAAAGCATTTACACCCAACTGTGGGATTATCTCTGTAAACAGAGTTATGGCCTGACTGTTAAAGGAGACCTTTGCACGTGGAGGAAGACACTATAAACCCAAACTTGATGGAATCGTCAGACACCGAGATAAACAGACAAACGCAGGTGCCAAGGCTCATTGTTCTATCTGTGAGACTCGCAGTTTCAGCTCATGTTGTCGGTTCATATGATGGTACAAAAAGAGCTTAATGCAGAGGCTCAAACCCGGGTCCCGGAGGTGCGTAACAACGGTGCTAACCACTGTGCCAACGCTGGCAAACGTGGGTGCGAATTTCCACTTTTCTTATACTATAAACATACTGATTCAGTGATGTTTAGGCAGCAGTTACAGTGGAGCTTATGAACAGCAACCATCCACCCATAAACAAGTCAAACCAATCGACAAAGGGTATTTATAGAGCTGCATAACCAGGAGGAGTAACAGAGACATTTAATCCAAAGGTGGACTGGAAAAGGTATTTGATGATGAGGCTTAAGTCACACAACAGACTCAGAAGGCTGATTTATTCTTTCTTTTATTTCCTTCCACAGTTTGCGAGATACAAAATGTCTCCCTGAGCTGGACTGTCCCGCACTTCCTAAATATATTGTCAGCCAGTGTTTCCCAATCTGGTCCTCGGAGCTCACAGTCAGTCTACGTTTTTGCTCCCTTTACCCCCTGTGGATTCCCTGCCAGGGAGCTGGAAAGGAACAAAAACATGAACTGCCTGTGGGTCCCTGTGGACCTGACTGGGAAACAATGTTGTCGGGCGTCTGGGCTGCTGATTGGACGGGGCGGCCTCCGGGACGACGCGCACACACGGACGAGGAGTCAGGCACGGGGCACCAGAGAAAGCAGGAGCCAGCAGCGGGAGCGGGGAGATGTGGCTGAGATAGAAGAAGAAAGAAAACTGAAAGAATATTAGGAGATGAAAGACGAGCCTCCGAACAAGCTTAGACGGAACATCAGAAACGGAAAAGAAATATTCAAACCCAGAAACCAGAGCGTAGACATAACCAAACTGAGAACGGTGACCAAACCCCAGGCGGGTTCACACAGACGACACTCAATGCCAGAGTCACCAAAGCAGTGCCAAGAGTACCTGATGGCGTTAAGTTAAAATTTAAATTTGCTTTCTCTACTCCACTTCTCAGAAAAAAACGAATAAGCAAAAGACACTAGCTTGTGTTATTTTTGCTAACTCCCTTGCTGGGTAATGAATAAGTACTAGGTGTAAATGCCCATGAACACCAGGGAGCGAGAGAGATGTGGAGAGGAAATGGCCACCTTCAAGTTAGCATCGACTGCTTGGTAAGTCAGATTTTCAGAGCGTTTGAGGATGATCATGCTGGGAGAGACTTCGGCTACATCGCTGGTGGAACTTTTCTCAATGGGATCCTGCTTGCGGATGATCTCAGCCAGAACCAAACCCTGAGGGGCCAGCAGAAGACATTTTCTCGTGTAGACCCTGCTTGTGTGAAGTGAAGTGACTCAAAACGGAAAGGCAGTATGTGGAGTCGTTGACGCTGAGCGTATCACAACAGTTGCATTTGTTTGATTTGTGATTCGTGGAAGTTGATGTGAAACAAGGACATTTGTTCCAGGGGAAGTTAATTAAGCGATGTGTTTACTTTCAGAGTCCATCACCATCCCAGGTTTGAATAATCCCTGGGTATCCATCGAAGGAGTAGGGGTGGTACCCCGACGTCCAGGCTAAAATTGCCCACTGTGGCCCTACCAAATCTGGCCTACTACCCATCCCCTGTATCTCATTGGTGAATCCTCTCCTGCCCCTTCATCGCCGTAGCGTCTGTGTGGTGAGCGTACTGATGCAGAATGGCTGCTGTCGCATCATCCCCCTGGCAGCTACACAGTGGTGCCGTTGAAGTGGCTCCTCATTGGCTCTGTAAAGCACCTTGGATATCTTGTAAAGTGCTGTAAACATGTAGCATTCATTCATTCAGTTGCACCCTTTTTCCTTATGCCAGTGTTTCCCAACCCGGTCTCTGGGGACCCCCAGACGGCCCATGTTTTCGCTCCCTCCCAGCTCACTGCCAGACAGTCCATATTCTTGAGGGAGCACAAGGATGGACTGTGTGGGTCCCTCGGCTCCCCGAGGATCTGGCTGGGAAACACTGTCTTATGCCGCTCGTGTTTCAGTAGCTCTTTCATAATAAACCTGTTGATCAGCTTCAAGTTTTCCTGAAAATCTTGTGCAGATAAACGGCCGCATCACAAAGCATTGCGTGTTTTCTTGGTTAAATATTGTTGTTACTAAGATTTGAAAGTAGGCCAACCACACTGATGTGTATGGTATAGATGTGTTTCATTTTCCATTTTCAGTTTGCTTTATTTGAGAAATATGGTGCTCAAAACTACTAATTATATTTCCATATTTTATATGCAAGTTTTATTTAGCACGTTTGGTAATACTTCACGTAAGGGGGCACTAATAATGTAATAATGTAATGTAATACCTAGAATTGTGAATTCCCATCTCTCATTATTTTTTTAATTAGGTAATGATGGTGCAAAAGAGAAGTCGTAAAGCTGCAATAACTTACAATACTCAATTTATGTACGATTACAGAAAAAAAACGACTATAAGTACTGTAAGTATTTAGTTACTTTACAGCTCTGCAGATTTGTGTGTGTTTGCTTCTATGCCAAAGCCCATCCAGCCAAACCCTGCATGTGAACCACAGGCCCTTTACAATAAAGGCAGGAAACTCACTTTCTCAAAGTAAAATACTGAAGTCAAACGAATCGCAAGCATTTTAACTGAAGCTTAAACAAAATTTTGCATATTGTGGTTTCATTCTGTTTTTATTGTTAGTCACACGTATAACCAGATATAGAACAGAACATTTTAGCAGTTAGCATGACGGTTAAACACACATTGAGCAACATGTGGTCGTGACGACTTACATTTCCAGTTAAGTAAATTGCTTTTAGAAATATTTATTGAGCTGGGATTTTATTACGTTTTTATAAAACAGAACATTTTAGCAAGTAGCACGATGGTTAAATACTTGGCTATGGGATGGAGGAAAGTACTGAAGTAAGTACTTCAATTTTCTTGGTAAAATACTAAAATATATATATGTGTGTGTGTGTGTGTGTGTGTGTGTGTGTACATATAGAGAGCTGTATACATATGCTAAGAATCTTTGTATATGATCATGTTAGTTGCATAACACAATGATCATAATGATCATAACACGATGATCATTATCTATTATTATTAGTTTTCTTGTTGTTCTTATTATATTTTGAGTGCACAGGGGCTGCTATAAAATAATGTAGTACTACACTCTTAATACCTAGAATTGTGAATTCCCATCTCCCATTATTTTTTTAATTCGGTAACGATGGTGCAACTTATTATAACTGAATTATATTAGCATTAATCTCCTGAACGGGTGAGCAGTGACGTAACCCTTCCACAGGACTGCCCTGCTCTCCCCCGCCCATGACTGACCCACACCAGTCCCTTACTCCCTGACATGCCTCCTGGGGACAGTCTGTATACAGACGCTCTTCTACTTAGGAACTTTCAATTCATGAACTTTCAATCATACAAGCGAAGTGGACTGTAAGTCCAAATTGTGTTCCTTGGGCTCGCGTTCCCTGTCCGCAACATCATTTTATTTTTTTCTGCGCGTCGATTCCGGGTAGCATGACTTCTAGCCGCTACTCCCGCCGCGCAGCAGCGTAGCGTGCAGACTCCCAGCATCCTAGTTCTTTGTACTGCTGTACACCCTTACAATTATGTTAAATAATGACTTACGAACAATTCAATTTATGAATGGCTGTTCGGAATGTATCTCAGTTCTAAGTATAGGAGTGTCTGTACTTAATTCCCTATAACATATTCTTTACCAGTGTTCAACAACTGACTGACTCTAGTCCGCATGTGGATTGAACTAAGATTAAATCTGGACTGCCTGACTGCATCTGTGTGGGCTCCTAGTAGCTCATGGTCAATGAGTTGGTGACCACTGCTCTATGCTATACAGCACCGCACTATACTATACTATACTATACTATACTATACTATACTATACTATACTATACTATACTGTATTATATGATACTATACTATACTATACTGTATTATATGATACTATACTATACTGTATTATATGATACTATACTATACTATACTGTACTGTACTCCACAAAAGGAGGAAAAAAATGATATTTTACCAAGAAAGGGAGTACCTAAACAACAGAATGTCAACCAGTTTGTTGCTGCATGCGAGCAATAGTCTAGATGTGTCCCTGTTTACAATTAATTGAAATACATATATTCAGTGCTTAGCTCACTATTATAAGGTACCAATTAACTCTCTGTGTTTGAACAATGTAAGGGTAGTTTGAGACAAAAATGAGAGAAGCGATGTCTGCTGGTGAAAATCAGTGACTAATTATACCTATGTAAGTATGAAATGTTATCTGTCTAATAAAAATATCTTTTACTACATCTAGCCTTAGTCAGAAATCAAAACCGCATTGTTTCTATAAATGAGTTGATTTTACACCAGAGGGAGGCAGGGTGGCTATATCAACTAACAAAATGTCTCTCTGATCTTCCCCAGCCATATTCTGATCATCTACAGGCTGCCTCTGCCCATTCTTATGGTGTGAGAACCTCCGTCTGAGGCAGCTGAAAGCAAAAGTGAGAGGTTAGTTTCATTATTTCTCACTAGGAAAAGCACCATTTAAAAACAAAACGCCTTGAGTTTAAAATAGTTTTTGATGCCCCTTTGACAAAATGGACCCCAACCTGTCCTCAGTATCAGAGATATGCAAAGACAATCAGTTGTAATTTGTCGGGTCTAATCCAATACAATCCAATACAATCCAGTGAGTACAGCATGGAATATGTGGGATAATGTTCTGGAAATCAATACCAGTTACACTATGGGGTATAATTACATTTTAAAACTCACCTCATTTTCCACTCCAAAATCACCAAAATGAACAGAAGCCCAATGACGAGAACTGCAAAGGTACAAGCATACTTTTATTGTCTTATAATAAAAATTATAGTAATAATAATAATAATAATAATAATAATTATTATTATTATTATTATAATAATTATTATTATTGTTGTTCTTATGGTGGTGCATAACACAATGTTAATAATAATAATAACTCATTCATTATGTAAAATATAAAGCAATTTATATGAAGAATTATTCTATTATTATAAAAATATCTTTGGCCTGCAAACATGAAAACCTGTTCAACGAGACAAACTGCTACAGCTGCTCATGCCAACTTGCTAGCAGTGGCTAGGAAACCTTCTACATTTTATTTTGGGGAAAAAAGGGACACTCACCAACAGCAATCAAGTAGTACGGCTTAGATGTAACTTCAAATGTACTATTCTGTTTCTCTTTACTGCACCCTGGCATAAAACAACAGAACAACATCATTAATTTGAAATATTCTGCACATGTAATCCACAGTGTATGATTTGGGCCTGCAAAATTTATAAAAAGATTTACAAAAAACAAACATCTTACCCATGACAATGTACTGGATATGCATTTCCTTAAGTATAAAAAGAAATCTAAAATTAATATTTTGTTTTAAATGGTTGAAAACATGCACAGTATTTTTGCTATTACCAAAAAGATAGGAGGGCCGACCTTGAACATGTCATCAGTAGCCCGGTATGTCAGGTTAAGACATGTTTTGAGGTAGATGCTCCCAGAGAGGACCTGTTCAACCTCAGCGGTCCAGTTTTTTGAAAACAGGGCATGATCGAAAGACGCCAGACGCTTTATCTGTAGGTTGACAGGAAGGCCACAATGGTTTAGCATGAGAAGTTTACAGAGTAGTTTTATGCTCCAGGCTCACATGATTTTGAAAATGTCTGTATTTCTTGAATATATGACCTCAAAACTTGATCCTGTTTTTATTAACGGTGTTAATTCAGCTCTTACCTCACTGTCCCATTCCTCACTGTGAAGTTTATTTGTGGTCCAGTTTATGTCGGCTGAGTATTTACATATCCCATTGGCATATATATCTTCACAGGAACTATTTACGCTTTTCTTTGTCACTGTACAGCCTGCAGAGCGAAGCAGATCAAAGTCAGATTTAGGTAACAACCGAAACAAACACGTTCATTGGGAGTAGACCTGTATCACGCCCCCCCGAGCCTCATCCTTCCTACCTACACAGCATTAGCAATAACCCCACACCTCCCTACTCACTGGCACACTCCCAAACCTTTCCCCACACACCCCGCCTCACTACTCTGCCTTTGTTTGAGTGACCAACTTAGTACTTCCTCTGCTCTGAGGAATTTGTAGCAAGTAACTTTTTTTGCTTCCAAATCTGATAGTTCCCGAAGAGAGCAACAAATATTTGCCTTTACTTACTGCATGTGCCGATCAATATCAGCATAAAAGAGAAAATGCCAGCGAAAGTAGCCATGCGGTAAATTTCTGCGTGAGTCACGTAGTTGTGGCTGGAAGATGCCACATTTCCGTCGCATGACAGCTACATAGTTACCAAGGTGACGCGAGAATGTGACATCATGCATGATTTCTCTCCGTGAGTCAGGCGTTGCGATGTTCTCCTCAGCCCGAACCGTCGGTTAGAATTATCAGTGGGAAGACGTGCTATAGGACCCATGGAAATGCAGTCTGTCTAGTGCATTTCCTTTATTACGGTTTATGTTTAAGCTAGCTAAATGCTCACTGTATTATTTTGGCTTATAGTACACCAGAGCATTTACACTCAGCCTTGGGCTTATCTCTGTAAACAGAGTTATGGCCTGACTGCTAAAGGAGGCCTTTGCAAATGGAAGGAGTCACTTTAAACCGAAGCTTGAGGGAATCATTAGGCACCTATAGATAAACAAACACAGGTGTGAAGGTTCATCTTTTACCTGTGAGGCTCACATTTTATTTGCCTTTGGCACCATCTCATGGCCTTAAAATGAAAATTATCATGGGCTGTTGTGTAGCCAAATCATCCATCCATCCATCTTCCAATCTGCTTATTTTACTGGGTCGCAGGGGGTCCGGAGCCTATCCTGGAAGCAATGGGCACGAGGCAGGGAACAACCCTGGACAGGGGGCCAGCCTATCGCAGGGCACACTCACACATGCCAACCTATGGGCAATTTAGCAACTCCAATCAGCCTCAGCATGCCTTTGGACTGTGTGGGGAAACCAGAGTACCCAGAGGAAACCCCACGACGGCACAGGGAGAACATGCAAACCACACACATGTAACCCAGGCGGAGACTCGAACCCAGGTCCTAGAGGTGTGAGGTAACAATGCTAACCACTGCACCACCATGCCAACTCAAACAATGTCAAAATGATGGGGTGACAGAATAATTAAAAAGCTAGTTTTAGAACATTTTTCACATAGTACCAAGTGCCGTAGGTTGACGCACTGAAAAGGGGGGAATGTGGGTGGAACAGAATCTAGGGTCCTGAAGGAGAGGTGGATGATGAGACTGTGGTCAAACTTTGACTTGTTAGTTGGTGTGTACAGTTCTGGAAATGTCCAAATAGGAAATTGGAGAAACAAACATAGCAGGATGGAGGGAAGGACATTGTACTTGTTCTAAGAAATTGGGAGAAACAGGAAACTGCCCAATAGCATTAAAGAACATGCCAAACTAGTCTTAGTGACAGTAGTGTGATCTAGATCCTGGATGGGAAAGGATTTAAATCCAATATTGATATCCAATCATGCACTGTTAAGGGAATTGTTTCATTTCTATATCAACATAGTTATCAGTTCATTTATATTTACTATGTAATCTTTCACTGGGATAATGTACTCAAGTATTTCACCTGCACTAAACCAAGAGGGTCGAGTTAACTTTGAGCATTTGGGATACGTGCATAAAGGGAAACCAGGATGACTGGTGTAGAATCCAGAAGATTACGATGACCCAGGAGCCATGTTGGAATAGATCAGGGCCTTCCTCAGACTGGTCCCACACAACTGGAAGCATAGAATTATCCAAAATGTGTTGTTATGCTTGCCAAGACGTTTTGGACAATTATATGCTTTCAACTTTGTGTGTGAAATTCAGGGAAGGCCCTTTTCTGTCCCAGTGTACACAAGAAGTTCCATAAAGACATGGTTGGGTGAGTTCAGTGAAGAAGAACTGCACAGAGCCCTGACCTCAACCCCATCAAACACCTTTGGGATGAACTAGAACAGAGACTGTTGGCAGGGTTGTGAATATGTACATGTAGTCTTAGCCTTGCTGGCTTTTATCTGGCCAAGACTCCTTTCTTCTTCTTTAAATCAGCCAGCCTCTATTTAAGTCACAAAAAGGATTACCCTTTGTGTTGATTAATGATGAACAAGCATGGGATTGGTAGGTAACTAACACTTAGTCACTTGTTAATTAATGCATTAAGTAAGCATGTACTGCTACATTATTCATGTCCCCTCAAGTAAAGCTATGCCATGTATTCAATCTCCACTGCAAGGTTTTTTTTTTTTTTTTATCCTTTAGTACCTCTTTATGTTTGCTCAGCTAATCGATGTATATATTAGCTTCCCGTACATCATTCCTTGCATCTCAGGACATTTCTATACTCTCATAATGAAAAACAGCATTCTAAAGCATGAAGGTGGTTCAGAAAACCATCATTCAGAAATAAATCAATAGGAAAAGTTTAACCACATTGTGACATATAATTTGAATTTGCATTTTGCACAACAATAATTCATAGTAATGACTGTTCAATGAAAATCACGGTATTAGAAGTACAATTTAAAGATCTTACATAGAAACAACATCATTATAAAATAAAATACAATTTGATGATTTTAAAAGGAAATGGCACGTTCAGTTAATTATTTAAACATTTATTTCCTTGCTTATATATGGTATTCCATATTCTCAAAAGAAAACACTGAAGAGAAATGAAAATGAATAATAAACAGTTTAGTTAAAGCTTAAACAAAGTTTAAGAAATGTAAATCTTTTACCGTTTTTATTTTTAGTTACTCATATGACCAGACATGACACAAACATTTTAGCAGGCAGCACAGTGGTCAAACATGAGTCATAAACAAGCAAACAATGAAGTAAGCGATTCAGTTTCACACACCTGAAATCTACTTTTGCTGTGGTGATGTGGTTATGGTGAGTTACATTTCCAGCCCTTCACTTTACGCAACAGCCAACAGAAAATTGTATATGTGTATAAATGTATGTTTGTATGTGTTGTTTATGATTATTATTATTATGACTAATATTATTATGATTATTATGACTATTATTGTCATTGTTATAGTTTAAGTGCATAGGGGTGCCTAACAGGAGGAAATTATATTAGCATTAATCTCCTGAGCGGGTGAGCAGCGACGTAACCCTTCCACAGGGCTGCCCTGCTCTCCCCCGCCCCTGAAGACCCACACCAGTCCCTTACTCCCTGACATGCCTACTGAGGATCCAAGGCACAGCTGCCACATGCACTGTGCCGGAAATTCCCCGCGAGGTCTGTCAGGAATGGACAGTCAGCCCAGCAGGTCCGTGGCTGAATGCTGCCTTTCTATCAATGCGAGAGGCTGGTTATATGGATAAACTACATAAGAAGCTTATAAAGTTATTAATCAATATTGTTAGTGAATCTTCTGCCACATATCTTTAATTCCCTATAACATATTCTATACCAGTGGTCACCAACTGGCCGACTCTGGTCCGCATGTGGACCAAACTAAAATCAAATCCAGACTGCATGACTGGTTCCCTGTAGGGTTCTATTAGCTGATGCCCAACGACCCGATGACCACTGCTCTGTACTATACTATACTACACTCGACTACACTACGCCACATGACACTAAACCACACTATACTATATTATACTATACTATACTATACTATACTATACTATACTATACCAAAAACTGACATATTTTACCAAGAAAAGAGTGCCTAAACCACAGAATGTCAGCCAGCTAGTTGCTGCATACAGGAAATAATCTGCGTGGGTCCTTATTTGCGATTAATTGAAGTCCATCCAATCAGTGCTTTGCTCACTATCAAAGGGTCCCAATTTAGTCGCTGTGCTTCAATGTGAGCAAAGTAGTTTGAGACAAAAATGAGGGAAGCGATGTCTGCTGGTGAAGGAGGGATTATACCTATGTATGTATGTATGTATAAAATGTTATCTAAATATAATAAAAATGTTTTACCACATCTAGCCTTTGTTAGCCTTTGATTTTGTGAATTCAAAACTGAATTGTTTCTAAAGATTAGTTGATTTTACAGGGAGACAGGATGACTATTTCAACTAACAAAATGTCTCTTAGTCTTTCCTGTTGATATTCTGATCATCTGCAGGCTGCCTCCACCCTTTCCTACAGCGTGAAAACCTCCGTCTGAGGCAGCTAAAAGCAAAAGTGAGAGGTTAGTTTCATTCTTCTCATAATTAGAAACACCATTTAAAAGGTACTTGGGTTTTAAATCATTTTTGATGCCCCCCTGATAAAATGGACCCCCCTTGTCTGAAATATCAGTAATGCACAGAGCCCGTCACTTTTAAGTAATTATAATCAATACCATTTACCCTGTAAGGTATAATTACATTTTAAAACTCACCCGGTTTTCCACTCAATCGCCAAAATGCACGCGATGGGAACTGCAAAGGTACAAAAACAGTATTATTATTAATCTGATGATGATTATTATTATTATAATAGTTATTATTATTGTTATTATTATTATTAATAATAACAATAATAATAATAACACATGGAGGCCTAAAATATAAAGCCACTCAAATACATGAGAAGAATTATGTTTTTTTATTTAAAAAATCTTGGTCTCCAAACATAAAAATCCAAGTGCTGTAAAAAACCACTTGGTACAAGGTAGGGTGGCAACACTTGGATGTGGCCCTTGCATTTAACATCCGTGACACAGCAGTCGCTAGAGAACACTCTAGATTGTCTTCTGAAACAAAAAAAAAAACTCACCCAAAAGAGCCAAGTAATATAAGTTAGATGTAACTTTAGATGCATTATTCTGTTCTTCTTTAGTACATCCTGGCATAAAACAGAATAGTCTTGTTGATTTGAAATACTCTGTACATGTAATCTACAGTGTATGATTTGGGTCTACAAAGTTTTTAGACAGATTTACACAAAAAAACAAACAAAACAAAACTACTATCAAACTGTCAAGTCTTACCCGTGACAATGAAGTGGATATGCATTTCCTTAAATATCAAAAAGAAAAGTAAAATTAATATTTTGTTGCATTGGGTTGAAAACATGCACAATTTTTTTGTCATTGTCAAAAGCAGGCAGGTACGCAGTGTGACACGTCTTCAGCATTGAGTTATATGCCCATATAAATAAATGATACATAACATACTGAGCTGTTCAAGCAGTCTGACTTTTTCAGCCGCTTCTGCTCTCATTCTAACTGAACCCATTCTGTTCTGACAAGACATCACACAGGTACACGTGCCGCATATTTGCACTCTCCTTTATGTACATCATAAGATGGTTAGCTGTGTGTGTGTGCGTGTGTGTGTGTGTGAGGGGGAGAGAGAAATAGAGAGAGGGAGAGATAGCGAAGTCGCTGGCTAGCTTTCTGAAGCGTTGTTGTAGAATTTTTAATTTGTAAAACTATTTTGTTCTGACCAGCTCAATTTTTAACCTGTCAAACTATTTTGTTTCTGACCAGGACAACAGCTAAGAAGCCTGCCAGGAATTCTCCTGAGTCTCCTGATTGGCCTGGTCAAAAGCTACATAGAGATAGGAGAACCTACCTTGAACTTGTCATCAGTGGCAGAGTAAGTCAGGTTAAGACATCGTTTGAGGTGGATGCTGCCAGGGAGGACCTGTTCTACCTCAGCACTTGAGTTTCTTGAAAAGGGGGTATGTTCGATAAATGCCAGAAGGATTTCCTGTGAGACAACAGTGGTGTGACAAGTTTACAAGGATTAGACTGAATCATGTGAGACACAAGGTGAAGCGTCACATTGACCGACTGGCTGATTCTCTTCAAACTGAATCCTCCCATTTGAGGGGAAAAAAAAAATGTGAAATTTGTGCCCCAGGTTCACATGAATTATGAAAATGCCTGTATTTCTTGAACAAATGATCGTAATGCTTCACTTGTTCATGTTTCCTGCATTAACGGTGTTATCTCAGCACTTACCTCGCTGTCCCATTCCTCACTGTGAAGTTTATTTGTGGTCCAGTTTGTGTCGGCTGAATATTTATACGTCCCATTGGCATATATATCTTCACAGCAAATGGATACTCTTTGCCTTGTCACTGTACAGCCTGCAGAGCAAAGCAGATCAAAGTCAGATGTAGGTAACAGCTGAAAGAAACACGTTCACTGACGTTCACACTGGGAGTAGACCTGTATCACGGCCCCCCGAGCCTCACCCTTCCTAAGGGCGCTGGTCACCTACACAGCATTAGCAATAACCCAACTCTGCTCTCCCATCCCCCACACCTACACTTTTACTTCCACATCTCGGCGGCCATTTTCACAATCAAAAATTACAACAAGCATTACATTGTTGAAGTTAAAAAAAAAAAAATAGAATCTAAATTTGGTCATAGATCCTTTTCACAACCAGAACAAAAACTGCAACATGACCAGATAGCTGTAAAGACAGCATTATTGCACACTTCCTGAAAACAATTAGTTTCAGTTTTTACCCCCAGAGCCAGAAGTATTTTCAGATATTTTGCTAAATGTGACGCATTTATATAGACATTGATCACATTCTACATAGTAAATTTCTAGATAAATGGCAGCTGTATTCAGAAACACACAATGCACTGATTAAATTAGAGAAGTTAAACTGTATGTAGTAATTTCGTTGGGTACTCTAAGAAAAGACCTTCATTTATAATGATTGTTTTGGTGACTTGTATTTGCAACGGTGCAAATTTTTTCCCTGAAGCTTCACAATGTGGCCAACTTGTTACTTTCTGTCTTCGGAGTAGTTTGTAGCAACTCAGTTAAAAAAAAAAAACCTTTTAACGCAACTTATTCTTTTACTGTTACTTCTGAACTTCACACGTGGTAATTCCAAAAGAGAGGAACAAATATATGCGTTTCCTTACCGTGCACTTTGATGAATATCAGCACAAAAATGACACGCCCGGCGAACACAGCCATAACAAAAACGTCCTTTTCAGCTTTTTTTCAGCATGTCGGTGCGGATATACCCATCAAAGAAATCGCGTGAGAATGTGACATCATGCGTGATTTCTCTGAATGAGTCAAGCCTTCTAGGCCCAAATGATAGTAGCAAGATGTGCTGCAGCACTCAGGGAAATGTAGGGTTTCCTGAAAGTGGCTAATGTTCAATCTAGCTATATGCTTACTGTATTCCTTTGGTGTCTGTCTGTCTGTTTCTATTTTAGTAGTGTGGATGACCTACAATACCAGTCAAAATTTTGAACACACACCCCCAAAGAATGGTTTATTTGTACTTTTTTCTACATTTTAAAATAATTATTAAGACAGCAAAACTATAACATACCATATATGGAATTGTGCGCTGACCAAAAAAATATTTTTGGAGGAGGGGCAGCTATATGAGCTGAGACTCAGAAGGTTGCTGGTTCAAATCCCTGGGTCGGGAAAGTGATAGCACCATTGGACCCCTGAGTGAGGCCCTTAGCCTCTTTCGTTCCAGGGGCAGGCTGACCCATACTTTCTCCTGCAAGTCATTTTCATGAGGTGGCTTCCTGGGATGCTTCCCCAGCTGTGCCGAAGGAGTTCCCGCACATGCTGAGCACTCATTGGCCACTTTACCTTCACTCTTGGCTCAAATTCCATCCATCCATCCATCCATCCATCCATCGTCTCCCACTTATCCGAGGTCGGGTCGCGGGGGCAGCAGTCTCAGGA
>JAABNY020000045.1:15417281-15429706 GCA_015164015.2 Brevimyrus niger | reverse complement strand
CCCCCACACCATTACACCACCACCAGCCTGCACAGTGGTAACAAGGCATGATGGATCCATGTTCTCATTCTGTTTACACCAAATGTAGTGGACATGCATTTCTTTTAATATAAAAAAGAAAATTCATATTTCGCTTTAAATGGTTGAAAACGTCCACAATATTTGGATACCGTACACTTTGATGAATATCAGCATAAAAATGACACGCTCAGCAAACACAGCCATTACAAAAACTTCCTTTTCAGCCTTTCTTGAGCAGGCCGGCGCAGAGACAAAATAGGGGAGAATTTTTCTCGTTATAGTTTGGAAGAATGGCGTAGGTGCGTAAAGTGAAAAGCAGGCCAATTTCCGCCCTGCCAGCTCAAGCATCACATACAGTAACAACGCCTGCCCGCATCATCACCCCCACTGCCCAAGATCTTAACTTTAAACTGCCCAAAATCTTTTAACTTTAAGTCCACGTTTCAGTTTCTTAGCCCAGTCCGGTCATTTGGTGTATTCGACTTGCTTACAGGGCTGGCTTAAAGCAGCATTCTGTATCTCAAAGGTGTCATAAGGTATCTCAAGCTATATAACGGGGATCTGTACACTTAGAATTTCAGTACCTGTGCAGGGTGCTTTATATCTTTATGTTCTGTTGTTAAAGAGTACTGAAAAGCCGTTTCCCAGAAACCTTGGAGATCAGTGTTGTTTGGATTCATTGATGGGTGAAGTTTCAGCACAAATTCCTTCAAGCTGTTTATTTCTGCTCCTGTCACAGCAAACTCAACCGACCCGCCAAGAACTCTGAAACTTGTAGGAGTCACAAGGCTGCTTGCAGTTATCCACCCTTCAGTTCCAATCAGCTGAAGACCAGTTATGTTCTGTAAGGTTAACTGGTCCAAATAATGGTTCATTTCTATAAGAGCCAAAAATGCCACAATTACCTTGGTTGTACCTTTTTTGATCACATCTATAACTTTCAGCAGCTTGTGTCCTGTGAAATTTCTCTGAATACACAATACAGATTCCTTCTTGTCTAGCAGCCTCTATAAATGTGGCCATATTGTTTCTATATTCACTCCTGACGGCCCCCACCCAGGTCCAGCCAAAGTGTTTGACCAGCTGGGCCAGTGCTCTGCTCTGGTAGTAGTCACTGGGAATGGTCCTGAAGAAGAACTGGTATTTTTCTCTGTTGCTCAGGCAAGCACAGGTGGCAAAGTGGCTGATCTGTGTGAATCACATTACAGTGAAAAATACAAGAATATTCTCTGATGTTGTACATGCCCACCTGACGATATTCACCACATGATCAATCAGCTTTGCACATTACAATTTGCAGTGCACTGCGTACGTTTTCTTTCTCCTTAAATATACTTATATAGTGGTCATCTTGAGGTTTATTCAAAGTTTCTGATTCTTCTTATAGATTGTATTGGTTTAACACCATGAGCTAACTCATTGTGGTGTCCAGTTTATTGACAAAATTGTAAGCACTCTTACCACTGGAATTTGAAATGGCTCAACACTCGACGCAATGGCCATAGTGTCACACTCCCCTACGATGGCCTGGACAGCTGTAGGTCTGGAGCAGGATGTATCAGTGAGGCTTTCATCAGAGCCGTTCATCAGAGCCATCGTGGCCCATACTGAGAATGTTACTGAGGCACCGGTGTCATAAACCTTATAACCCAGGGTCAAATGAATCAGGATATCTGATCTGTTGTTTATTTCTTCAATGGCAAGGATCTTTGTTTGGGCTCTGAAATTTACTCTGGAGCAAGAACATGTTCAGTGTTAAAACAAGATCCACCACACATTAAAAATACATTTCAGTAATCAGGTAAAGTTTTTTTTTTTTTTTTTTTGGTATGCTTCAAATTTGTATCTTGTTTTCTTTTTTTTCATTAAAATTATTAGGTTGCATATAAGAGGTTTATTTTACTGTATATTACTGTCATTATTATAGAAACTATTGAGTTTCTCCTGTTTGAGAAATTTGACATAATATGACTAAGTGAAGAACTTTCTAAACCAAGACTATTGGTATCTGCTTAATTTTTGACTGGTCACTTCAGAACTCTCCAGTGCTTTGTCTTAAACTATTTCTGGGTGCTTTTTGAAGTATGCTTTGTGGCATGCTTTATATTACTGTGTAAAACAGGATATCATCCACAGTTGATGGCCTCAGTTGACTCCTTCGCTCCTGGATGACATATCCGGTGTTCTGTTGAGTTGAGCTACTTTGTCGAGTTAGGCTACCACAGTGCTAATCGATACCCCTAACCCCAACTCTTACCCTAAACCCCCCAAACCCCCTAAAACTCTTCCCTTAACCCTAACCATAACCCCTAAAATCTAAACCTAATCCCATGAAGGTGGAACTGCACATGTGCAGAAAGGCTCGATAGCACTTCTGGATAGGTATGACGTTATGACAGAACACCGGCGCATGAGCAATCTTGCTCACTTGTGGCGCTGGATGCCGGGAAGGAGAGAATAGATCTCGCAATATAAGGGATTTGGCACTGCCTATATATAATTCCGTCAGTTGTCCAGCCGCTTAGATTCCGCTACTAGGTGGAGCCTCTGTGTTAGTATGTTAATTGTTTCCCCGACTGCATGAGGGCGATTCACTGGTACATGCGAGACATAGTCAGACTATAACCTGCAGTGACATGCAAGATCAGATGCTGGTAAGTGATTGTCATCTATTCGCAGGTAAGATCAGCTCCTCATACAGAACACACACAACCATATCAGTTGGATCTACTGCATTACCGCGAAGTTTGCCGATATAGACTTTTGTGTGATTTGTAGTAGACTTGCAGACCCGCGGGACCCAATGCACCGAGTGCGGCGCGGGACAAGATTTGATGGGTGAATGCGGGTGCGGACGGTAAGGTCCTCATGCATGTGCGGGTTGCGGGAGAATAGGATTAATCACGGGACTCCCGCAAAATGGAATTATCCTAAAATTAATGTGTTAAAAACAAGTACTCTATTATTTATCTACTGCACAAAAGCAACAAGAACGACTAAATTAAAGACTAACGCTCTGAAGCAGTATTAGGGCAAATGCTTTTCTGTTTGACCACTTGAGAAATCAACGTTTATTACTATTTTGTTTCATTGCAAAATTATCAGCCTATTTCTAACTGTTCTGAACTTCTGAGTGTGTTTCTATGTTCTGAAAAGCTCCTCGTTCATGTTCATCATTCCATTTTATACAAACTCAAATCAAACGAAACATATTTGTTTATTTTCCGTTTCTTTTTATATACACTCAAAAGGGAAGCAAGTGAAACAAACAACAGAGTAGCGCGAAGAAGCGGACTGAAAAATCCATCCCGCGCAGGTCTCTAATTTGTAGCCTGATGTGCAATAAAATTACGTACAGATTTCACAGTAAGAGAACTGCATTTCTGTCACTTAATTGTACGGACTTCGTTAACTTTTTAATGTCACCGCCAGTTACAGTATTCAGAATTATTTTCTGGCTATAGTTTTGGGTCACTGTTGGTGGCTCCGTTTTTCGTCTGCGTTGAATTTATGAGTCCTGATTTATAACCACAGAAATACAAACTAAAGAAACTTTGTCCACACTCTTTGTATATCAACCTACCAACCTACTTCCTTACCTAACAACTCTGCCGTTTCTGCAACGGTGATGTCATCTTAAATGATTGTGATTTTGCATATATTGTGTATATTAATTCGTTTTATATTGAAGCGTATCTTTAGGTTCGGTATTAAATATATTTCGCCTATGGAGATATACCACAATCAGAGGTACAACAGGAAAAATGTGTCTTTCAGACAGCTTTCTTGTCTAAATATTCAGAATTATAAGGTGACTTGTTGCGATAATAAACTCGATTTAATGCCCCAGTTCATCACTGGTTATTTGGTGTCATACAGGTTTTGAATATATATATTTTTTATATTCTTTTGTACAATTATTCGTTTCTTTCGATTTTGTGTTTATGTTTATGTGTGATTGTGCAGTCGCAGTGCGATCAATTTCCTCCGGGATTAAAACTCTTATAATTCTGATTCTGATTGGGACAGTCCACGATCAAAGTAAAATCTGATGCATTCGTCCATGATCGAGGATAATACTAAACCTATCGCGAGATCAAGGGAAAGTGACGCGGTTATGTCGAGATCATGAGAAAAATAAGTTGTGATCTCAAGATAACGAAAAGGGAAAAAAAGTTGTTGCATGCGCTCTTCAGAGTTCCGTAGTAGACAGCGCAATTACATAATAATCTTTCAAGCGATGTGATGTCACACAGCTGACACCGATATATCCACACGCAATGTTAATATTAGAATATCAGCAGTCATTGTTAACACACCACACAGCTAATTCAGCACCCGGGGTGCAGTGCTTGGGGACGGTATCTTACTCAGGGTACCTCATTGATGAATTACTGTTGGGGGATTCAAACCTGCATTCTTTCAATTACAAGTGCGCTTCCCTAACCATGAAGCCACCACTGCCCCTGCATCCATCCATCTGTTTTCTGTAACTGTATGTCAATGTATTCCCATTGATGTTTTCCCGATTGACGGTTTTCCAAATCGGCTTTTTCTTTCGCAATTCCACTGTTCATAATGAAGGTGCGCTCTATCACTATTAGCGGGCAGGAATGCACTTGTAATTGAATTCCTGAATGTTTGTTCCCGGAATGTTTCCATCCAACCTTTTGGATGACACAGAACCCATATGCGAGAATTCCTCACCCAGTCAGTCCTGAGAGGTTTAGCTCCGGAACTGCTCAGCCTTTGTCGGCAGTGGAAAACCACATTAAAAGTTCTCCATCGATTTCTGTGTCATTAAATGCACTTATTTTCCACACAAAAATCTGCATTAAGGGGTCCTGTTGTCTTAAAGTAAAGTAGCTCAGCTAATTGCCGCATTTAACTCATAACCTCCCTTACCACATCCTTCACTTCTCGGTACACACACCATTACACATCATAACTTATTGAATTAATCATAAGAAATTATATTAGCATTAATCTCCTGTACGAGTGAGCAGTGATGTAACCCTTCCACAGGGCTGCCCTGCTCTCCCCGGCCGTAAGACCCATACCAGTCCCTTTCTCCCTGACATGCCTACAGGGGAGAATCGTCCGAGGCACTACAGTTGTGTTCGAAAATGCCATCCTGGCAGGTCCACAACTGAAGTCTCCATTCCTGACCTGAATGCTGCCTTTCTGCCAATATGAGGTGCCCCTAAGTTGAATAAACCACATATAAAGCTTAAAGAACACACTACTTAAATTAAAATATATAAGTTTACATGACAAAAAAAAAAAAATCCAATTTTTAAGTGTTAAGCTAACTGCTATTGGCTGGTGGTTGATGCATTGGTAATCACCACTCTGTACTTCAGATTGTTATGATGTACTGTACTGACTGAGGCATCGCAGCTTTTTAATATAAGCCTTAAAAGGACCACAGTCAAGCAACAGCAACACTACACAACATCGAATCACAGGGAGGTCCCACAATAGATGGGAAGGCTCACACACAGTAGGACAATGGCTACAGACATGCAAGAATCAGGCATGGACCAAGTACAAATACCTGTATGTCTGCTGGTGAAAATCAATAACACATTTTTACCTATGTATATATGTATATAATGTTATCTGTCTAATAAAAATATGTTTTACTACATTTAGCCTTTGTCAGGAATCAAAACCGCGTTACCAGAGGGAGACAGTGTCACAGTTCGGGAGCGGCAAGTAAGCAGGGGAGGTGAGAGTAGCCAGGTTGAGGGAAATAACGGGGTTTATTGGGGAAAACGGACAGGGTACTCACGAACATTAGACGTCAATGACAGATCTGGGGAAGACTGACTAAGACACGGACTAAATACAAAAGACAGGCTAGACCGAACGAGCAACAGGTGACCACAATCAGGCAAAAACAAGAGGTAACGAGGTGGGCGTGGCACACAGAAAGGATCGTCCAGAGCAGAGTGTGACAGACAGGGTGGCTATATCAACAACCGAGACGTCTCACTGTCCTTCCCCAGCCATATTCTGATCATCTACAGGCTGCCTCTGCGCATTCTTATGGTGTGAGAACCTTCGTCTGAGGCAGCTGAAAGCAAAAGTGAGAGGTTAGTTTCATTCGTTCTCAGTATGAGAAGCACCATTTAAAAGCTAATTGAGTTTAAAATAATTTTTGATGCCCCCCTGATAAAATGGACCCCCCCTCGTCTGCAGTATCCGTAATGCACAAAGCCTGTCACTTTTAATTAATCGATACCAGTTACACTGTAGTAGGGTATAATTACATTTAAAACTCACCCAATTTTCCACTCAATCCCCAAAATGCACGCGAGCCCAATGATGGGAACTGCAAAGGTACAAATACAGTATTATTATCAATCTCATCATTATCATTATCATTATTATTATTATTATTATTATTATTATTATTATTATTATTATTGTAGTAGTAATAATAATAATACTAATAATACATGGATGCCTAAAATATAAAGCCACTCAAATACAGTATATGAGAAGAATTTTGTTTTTCTTATTACAAATATCTTTTATCTCCAAACATAAAAATCTAAGTGCTGTAAAAAACCACATGGTAAAAGGTGGGGTGGCAACACTTGGATACGGAGCCTGCAGTTAAGTGAACGGCTTTGCTCTTAAACGGGACGAACTGCTACTTCTGTATCTGTGATTCTGATACATTTGTGCCATAGCAGTAGCTAGAGAACACTCTAGATTTTATTCTGAAACAAAGAGACGCTCACCCAAAAGAGCCAAGTAGTGCAAGTTAGATGCAACTTTAGATGCATTACTCTGTTCTTCTTCAGTACGTCCTGGCATAAAACAGCAGAACAGTCTCGTTGATTTGAAATACTCGGCACATGTAATCTACAGTGTATGATTTGGGTCTACAAAGTCAATAGAACGATTTGGTCAAGACAAAACTGCCACCGAATTGTTAACCCTTACCCTTCATGACAATGAAGTGGATATGAATTTCCTGAAATTTAAAAAAAGAAACGTAAAGTTATGGTTGAAACATTAACAATATTTTTACCATTGTAAAGCTGCAATACATCAAGCTACATCAAGATAGGAGGGCCGACCTTAAGCTTGTCATCAGTAGCACGGTAAGTCAGGTTAAGACATCGTTTGAGGTAGATGCTCCCAGGGAGGACCTGTTCAGCCTCATCACTCTTGCTTCTTAAAAGGGGGGCGTATTCGATGAGTGCCAGAGGGACGTTCTGTAAGAGGACAGGAAGGCCACAGTGGTTTGGCATCACAAGTTTTCAAGGACTAGACTGACTCATATGAGACCCAAGGTGAAGTGTCACAGTGACTGACTAGCTGATTCTCTTCAAACTGAATCTTCCTATTTCAGTTCTCAGTATCTCAGTATATAGCTCGGTTCCTAGTACAGTCTTGACATCCGCAACTCTCTACTGTCAGATCTACTAGTTTGTGCCATCTGACCACTGCAGATGATTCAAAATGTGGAACCGTGGCTGATATTTATTCAGCCTACATGTTCTCATCTCAGATCACTCCTCCTCTCTCCTCCAATAGGGAGCCAGTCCTTGGTGCTGGCTTAAAGGTGTATTATTGTACAGGCACCCATCTCCATTAAAAGGTTCCCTCAATGTCAAGACCTATGTCCCATCTTGCCCCCGTTGGTCAGCAAGCAAGTAACACTAGGAGCTCCATCCTCCAAGTGAGAAGTATCACTCCAGACGGTTCTCCTGTGGGATCCCCAATGGTGGAATGAGCTGCTGAACCATGTCTGGTCATCAGACTCCCTCTCTACCTTCAAAAAACACCTCAAGACCCATCTGCGCCATGAGTGCCTCTCCTAACCTGATTGTCTGCTAAATATGTAAATGTAAATATTTGTAGAAAGAATATTATTTTAATGTTGTGTCCCAGGTTATGGGATTTTGAAATGCCAGATTTATCGTTGACTGTAATGTCTCACTCGTGTCCTGCATTAACGGTGTTATTTCAGCACTTACCTCAGTGTCCCATTCCTCACTGTGAAGTTTATTTGTGGTCCAGTTTGTGTCGGCTGAATATTTATACGCCCCATTGGCATATATATCTTCACAGGAACTATTTACGCTTTTCTTTGTCACTGTACAGCCTGCAGAGCGAAGCAGATCAAAGTCAGATTTAGGTAACAACCGAAACAAACACGTTCACTGGGAGTAGACCTGTATCACGCCCCCCCGAGCCTCACCCTTCTTAAAAAAAAACACAATTGATAGCTGGGTTTAGAACTCTTTCACAACCAAAACAACTATTAAAAACCACAACATGACCAAATAAACAATGCATTGTTGTGCCCTATGAAAACGCAGATGCATGTTAACTCCCATTTTCTGTATAAACAATAATTACCGGCTAAATAATAGATTCCGAGATAAAAGGGCATCCACTCACCCGAACAAAATGCACCGAGCAAAAAAAGTTTCATGTACGAAGGTTACTGGTTATTCTACAAAAACAGGTTTGTTCAAAATAATCTTTTTAGAAATCTGCCCTTGCAACACTGTAAACAATGCAACATTCTTTTGTAGTGTATTCAACTTAGTACTTTCTCTGTTCTGAGGGACTTTGTAGCAGCTCGTTAAATTTTTAAACCTTCTATGCATCTTACTTAGTTTGTTGTTATTTATTAACGACCAAACAATGCAGTAACTTGGAAAGAGAGCAATAAATATTCGCATGCCACATATTTTGATGGATATTAGCATGAAAAAGCAAATCCGAATGAATGTGATCATTACGGGATCTTCACCCAACAATGGTGGCACAGTCACGGGGCAAATCAAGTTTTTTCTTTCGGAAACCCACATCATGACCCCGGAATCGCTATATGCAGTCTGGGCGGGTCCACAAAGTCTGACGGACACTTCGTACTTAAAAACGCACAGTCATTTAGCATATAATATCAAGAACTTGGCATAAGGTCAGCTTTCGGTAGAGTGGCGTGGAAGTACCTTTTTTGCAGTTCTGAAGAAATTTGGCTTTGACGATAGATTTATTTCTTGGATTCAGCTCCTGTATTATATACCTCCCCTCCAGCATCTGTTTGCACCAATACCATAAAATCGCGTGGCACACGTCGGAGCGAAGACAGGCAGAGGATTAGGGGCAGATTCCAGCGTCAGTAAGGGTGAGTGTAGTCAGGGCTGGGGGTTTGGAGTGCGGCGGCCGCTTCTCAGCCAAGGGCTCTCCACCCTTGTGAAACGTGGAGTTCCACCAGCGTTGAACTGATGAGCAATGACCCTCCTAGCTATGCGCTGAGGCGTGCCAACCAGCGCTTAAGCTCGGCGCTTAAGCTTGAACCCCGGGGAAAGTTACGTTTTAATCGTTGTTTTTGTGTGTTTTGTGTGTGTGTGTATTTTAAGTGGATAGTAGCCTGTTGGAGGTCGGGGTTGTGCAGGACAGCTACGGGGTGGGAGCCGTTTGGCCGTATCCCTTGCTTAGGTTTGCCGTGTGGGGGTGTAGTTAGACAAGTAGACAAGTGGGTTAAGGGAGTGTGGGGGAATCTTTTGTGTTTGGGGTTTTTGGAGTTTTATATTATGGGGTTTGATGTAAGATTAAAGTGGAAAATATTTATTAATACGAAATGTGACGTATTTGTATATGTATTTATTCAGGTTAATGTGTTGTGTATTAGGGTGGAAGGTTGGGATTTAAGAAGTTACCTGTGAGTGGAATGATGGTGTGGCTTGTGACAGCTGAGAGTATTTAAGGCTGCCGGTTGTCATTAGACGAGAGTTGTCGTGGAAGGGAGTATTACAGTTGTTGTATCCTGTCCTGTGGCAAGTCGCCCACAGCTGTTGTAACTGGCCCTCAAGGCTGTACAAGGTGCGATCCAACTCGTCATCAGTCTGCGTCTTCCCACTCGTCATCAGTCTGTGTCTTCTCACTCATCATCAGTCTGCGTCTTCCCACTCGTCATCAGTCTGCGTCTTCTCACTCGTCATCAGTCTGTGTCTTCTCACTCATCATCAGTCTGCGTCTTCCCACTCGTCATCAGTCTGCGTCTTCCCACTCGTCATCAGTCTGCGTCTTCTCACTCGTCATCAGTCTGCGTCTTCTCACTCGTCATCAGTCTGCGTCTTCCCACTCGTCATCAGTCTGCGTCTTCCCACTCGTCATCAGTCTGCATCTTCCCACTCTTCAACAGTCAGCGTCTTCTCACTCGTCATCAGTCTGTGTCTTCCGGTTACAGCATCCCTGGATATCCTGGCTTAGTTTTCTTCAAGGCTCCACCACTTGTCTTTAAGAGTAGTAAAGAGCTTTTGGATTTACCTTTTCTTACTAATGAATAGCGTATCAGTTTGAGCTAAACAGCAGCCACTTACCCACCCTACGTTTCATGCTGCACCACGTAAGGACCAGACACAGTCCCAGGTATCTTGTGACGTAAACCTGTGCACAAGTCAGTTAATCTATCTAGAAAATCTGAATGCTGGCAAAAAAAAATGTAAAAGGGAAGCAGTTTAAAAACTAAAAAGAAATGTATCAATTAATGATACCGAAACCAGATATCTTGAAAAAGTCGAGCTGTAGCTTTACTCAATTTGTGAGCAAAAATAGGCCTTGGTATATATGGTATAGTGAAAATCAATGCAAAGCATCGCAGCATAATAAATTAATGGATTCAAACAACAAACAAATCGTTCTTTCTACCCAGTTAGTAATGTAGCTCTTGACAAACTAGATATATTTCACCATCTGAATTTTGTTAGGAGGGTGTCCAGGGGACACTATGTAAATGCACATTTCCAGATTAAATGCAACCGAATTGCACCTATTAACCTGTATATAGTTGGCATTTTCTGTTATTTTACAAATCTGCTAGTAGCCTAAAGCTTATTCATTAGTTTGTGTGCTAAGTGAGATTAATGCTTCCTTTGCTGGTGCCTTACTGTCCGATATAATGAAGCCCATATTCTACCATTTAAAATTAATTACATTTTTAGTGTAAAGGCTTATTATTCTCTCGTTAAATTTTATATATTACATTCTGTAAAGCACACTGAGATCAGTGGTACTGTCGGGTGAACTGTCTTTTTAATTTTTGTTTTGTTTACTGTGAAGATCCAGTTGTTAATTAAATACATTGCTGTTGTCTCTTTGACATGAGCCTCGCATGAGGAGCACTTCCTCCAGTAGCCAATCAGAATGCGCCACACCAGCATGCCCTTTTCAAATGGGAAGCTTTCATCTTTAATTCGAGATATGGCCAGTCGCAGATGCCAATTAGGTCAATGCTGCGTTTACTTGTTAAACAATGTTAAATGGTCACAGTACTTGATGCCTGCCCGGAATTAACCTGATTGGTTATAAATGTGCGCAATTGGCCGGAGTGGATAGGTCACTGCTTGGTCAGGCAGCTGTTCAATGTCAGTTCAGCTGTGTATTTCCTTGATGTGAATAAATATGGTTACTTGTCATTGTACTATTATTTTTGCAGTCGACGGTCCAAATTCCGAAGAGTGGAACTTCACTGTCTATGCAGTTTTTTTTTTTAACCGGCAAAGAAATACAAACAACTCACAACAAGATATTTTAAGAAAGTTTAATGATACACGATTTACCTACAAGCTCGCAAGAAGACATTTGAAGAAATGGAGCTGGCGGTAGCAAAAGTTAGCAAGCAGTTAGCAAACAAGCTATGATGATGGCAGTGTTTTCCTATTAAACGTGTATAATCCTTTGGTTTGTGAAAGTTTTACACAATGCATGCCATCGGTGGTCATAAAGAATGTTGAAACCCCTCATATACATCATACAATTTCATATATATTAAACATAACTATATAGTATTGTATAATTTGTACCTGTACACACACTTATATTTTACCATCCACTGATTTATCATATATGCAAGCATATATGCTTAAGGTTCTTTCCGCAAGAAGCCTGGTATTAATAAGATATTTTTTTTCCATTTTGCTACTAGAATATCACAAATATATGTGACAAAAACATCTTGTGTAGCAATTAACATCCATCTTCCATAACCAGTTATCAAATATGGCTGTACATTAAACCAAGTAGAATCTTTCGTCCAAAGTCATGTACGCTTTTGAGAAAGTGGGGTCAGACAGTCCATGGGGGAATTGGGATTAAGAGCCTGCTGAGCACAAGTGCCCAACGGTGAAATTATGGTGCCAACCTTGTGCTGTGAGCCTGCAGCCCTCCAATCACAGACGCAGTGTCCTGACCCGCAGAGCTACACACTGCCTCCAGCACAGACGCAGTGTCCTGACCTGCAGAGCTACACACTGCCTCCAGCACAGACGCAGTGTCCTGACCCTCCGAGCTACACACTGCCTCCAGCACAGACGCAGTGTCCTGACTCTCCGAGCCACACACTGCCTCCAGCACAGACGCAGTGTCCT
>JAABNY020000045.1:15393776-15406134 GCA_015164015.2 Brevimyrus niger | reverse complement strand
TTGAACAGCTGACCTACAGGTTATCCCAAAAACCTGCATACACACCGGCCCTTTGCGGATAAGATTGGGCACCCCTGGCTAAGAGAGTTACAAGCTCATGCTGAATGTTCTGGCTGAGGCAAATGTCACTTGATTGGTTAAATGTCTGGATTGTCCTCAAATGCTCTCCCATGACTGGGTCAAACTCGGCTGTTACCTAAAAGGAAATTTCCATTCCTGCATTCAAACTTGGAATGGCCACGGAAAGCGAGACTACCTTCTGACAAACGGCTGACAAGCGCAAGTGTCATGACCTGCGTGTACAATCCTTCTGTGTGCCACACCCTCTGATCCTCGTGTGTGCCCCACCTCCTAATCCTCGTGTGTGCCCCGCCCCCTGATCCTCGTGTGTGCCCCGCCCCCTGATCCTCGTGTGCCCCGCCCCCTGATTAACCACGTGTGCTCCTATGATTGTGCCCACCTGTTTTCTATCAGTCTGATATGTTCTGTGTATTTAGTCCGCATCTGAGCCCGTTTCCCCCAGATCCATCATCGATGTTAGTTTGTCGCTGCTTCGTGTTTTCCCTGGTTTCCCCAAAATAAACCCTTGTGTCCTGGATCTTCGCCTGCCTGCCTTGTCCTTACCCGCTTCCTGCCTGCTCGCCAGACAGCGGCCATTACAGCAATCAATCTTTGCAGACCCACTTTCCAGTGCTTCATTTCAAGAGACATTAATTCCTGGTTTACTTGATCTATTGCTGTTCTTCTTTTTGGCTTCTCCAAAAGACTGCTCACGAGGATGTGTTCAATGCATCTTTCATGTTGCATTAAATGGGATGACAAACTTTTCCAGTTATTAAAGTCTTCTCCGCTTAATTTTGTATCTCTTTCCCAAAAAGGCGACAAAAGTTTCGAGTTTCGAACTGTGATTTGGGATAAAAAAAAAAAATTGACAAAGCTTTGGAGCTTTAGTATCAAACTTAAGATCACTAGAGGAAGAGTTAAATAAGAACATAAGAAATATACAAATGAGAGGAGGCCATTCGGCCTATCAAGCTTGTTTGGAGAGAACTTAACTAATAGCACAGAGTTGTTAAAATCTGATCTAGCTCTGACTTAAAGGAACTCAGGATTTCAGCTTGCGCTATACACTATAAACAGGAAGACTCCATACTCTAACTAAACACTGTAAAAAGAAGTGCTTTCTCTGGCCATGAGTTCTTGTATTTGAACTAATATTGAAGTAAGTACAATGATACCTCAGAATTCAAACTTAATCCGTTCAGAACTCGGGTTCGAATCCTAAAACGTTTGATCTGATCGAATTTTCCCCATAGGAAATAATGGAAAAAGAAATTAATTGGTTCCCGGCCCCAAAAAATTACACCTAAATATGTTTTTTTTTTTTTTAGCACTTAAATACAATGAGCAATGGCTACCAAAATGATATAAAGTACAGTGTATTATCTGATACAGTATTTTCAATTTTAAAAAGCACTATCACCAACAAACGATGCTCTCACAGCAAATGGGAGGCTGAGCCTGAAGCTGCACTCTTTGGTTCTGCTGAGAGATGTCCCGCATGACTCATTTTCCTGCACATACAATTTATCTTAAGTCGGCATTCACAGTTCGACTTCTGAGATTCAGTTCTAGTTCAGTTTTTTTTAACTGTTTGGTTTGACTTTTAAGAAGTTTGAGTTCTGAGTTCAAGTACTGAGAAACCACTGTATTTGGTTGAACAGCATCCAGACCTGTTAGAATGTTATATACCTGAATCACGTCCGCCCTTAGTCTCCTTTGCTCAAGGCTGAACAGATTCAGCACAGCTGACCTCTCCTCTTCCTCTCAGACCAGGAATCATTCTTGTTTTCCTATGTTCCTTCCTTTCCAAAGCAGCAATGCCCTTTTTAATGTAGCTAGTTAAAGGTGAAAAAAAAAGACATATGTGTATAATTTCGGACATTAAGTAACTAGAGTTTTGGAGATTTGGTCTAAAACTAGCAAACTGACTACCTAAAAAACATATAAAAACCTTAGAAACGCTACAAGCAGCCAACTGATTAAGCCGCCCCAGACCACGAAACTGCATAGAGCATTGCATGGAGGGTCCAATGGACCACGTACCATCAAAATGAACTTCAAAGTAAATAAAACTAGTAATGCAAGCAGAAAATTCAAAGACTCAAATTAAGATGATCATCAAGATCAGTCTTTGTTCTTCTGGTAAACAATGGTCGCAATGCAGGCAGCAGAGAGAGACAGGAGCAGGTAGAGACAGGCTGAAAGCACTAGCCAGACAGGGACATGCACTGGAGATACAGATGATCAGTTGAGAAATTGAAATATAATACAATTTAATAGAACACATAGACAGCAAGCAGGTGCTTGCACACAGCCTGAACTTTTTTTATGGAACCAGAACCAGAACTTTTGTCATGCTCACAATGCAGGAACTCGGCCCGATTGTAGTTCCTCTGATTCAGTACATGACCGCTTTTTTAAGTACCTACAGTACTACAGACTCGGTACTTTTCGTTCGAATACAAACTACAGGGAAGGTGCAGCGATAGCTTGCTAACCACGGCTGCTAGAACTTGGAAGTTTCGTGTGGGGGAAAATAGATATAATTAGCGGAACAAAAATTGAGCAGATGTATTTTTTTATATTCAAATTACTTTAAATGAATCAATTAATATATATTTTGCTTTCTTCGCTATATTGCTGCATCAGAAAATTAATTCGGTCGCCAAGTAATAAGAATCATGTTCCGGGTCGTATAATTAGCATATTTGTTAAATAAAACTTGTGTCCCGTTTTGGTCCCCCAATAATGAACAAATTACTGTGAAAACGATGCTCCAACCAACTTTTCGTAAAAGCTATTTTCATTGGCGTATGACCAATGTTCGAAGTTCTGCTTCATCAACCGCACGTCCCTGGCAGGTCCAGTGGCTATGGTTACGCCCTTAAGTCTTCCTGTGTTGTGTAGATTTTCTCTAAAGATTCCAGTTTCCCCCCGCAGCATAAAAATAAGAAGTCCGAAGAGCTGTCATCATTAAATAGCATGTATTGTAAGTGCTCCGCGATAGACTGACACCATATACCACTTACCTGTTTTTGCCACGAGGTGGCAGTATACTGCTTTCTAATTAAGTCTTCGGCGCATGATCTGCTCAGTTATTGTCGTTTGCGTTCTTCTTCGAGCATTATAGTTCACATTTCAGTTTCTCACCTGACCATCTGTAACTCCATAGTATGTCCCTGTTGTTCTTCATAATAAGAACCTAAGAGATGCGCTAAACTAGCATCCATTTTATGAGGCTATTGCAGGCTTGTATAGACCTGGATCATGTCCCCCCTTAGTCTCCTTTGCTCAAGGCTAAACAGATTCAGCTCAGCTAACCTCTCCTCATGAGACATTCCTCTAAGACCAGGAATCATTCTCGTGGCCCTCCGTTGCACCTTTTCTAAGGCAGCAATGTACTTCTTAAGGTACGGTGACCACAGCTAAGACCACTTGATGTCAGGGATATTTCGTTGGAAAGATTGGCAAATGCATGCAGTTTGTGTCAATTTCAGTATCGATGGGAAAAGTCAGCTGCGTTTCATACAGTAAGGAAAAGGTTAGGATGCAGTGCTTAAGCGTGCAGAGGCTCAGTTCCCAGAAAATGGATCGTCCTTCTCTCCAAAGCCTGGACCGTCACGCTAAAATCACTCTCTTCCAGCTTCTTATTTTGCTTTTCACATATGCACTTCCTAAGAGGCAGGGAATGTTTTCCGTTGTTTCCCGTTATTGACATTATGGCTTTTTCTTTTCTTTTTTTTTTTTTTAAGCTCATTTCCTCTGAAAACAATGACTGTAACCCTGTGAATAGCTTCACCTCAAACTTGCCTGTAAGACTGTGCTGTACTAAACGCTCCCTGATTGATTGAATGACGTGGAGGATATTCAGCACTGACAAAACAGTTCAGTGTTTAACTCCAGGGTAGTTAATGTTCAGCACTGTCCACTGCGTGTAGGACACCAAGGTCAACAAAGTGGTCTTCGGGTAAATGGGGAAATAAGTAACAGGACACAGGGGTCCTTGGAGCCCATGGTCAATGACAGGTTAAACCTGCTTCTCATCCATCAGTTAGCTAATTGATTCCTAGTCGATTAAACCATGACATGATCAATATAGTGGCTTTTGAAATCTCATTTCATCTTTCACATGAAATAAGTGCTGATTTTCATCAAAGTTGGTCAATGTCTCAGAGCCACCCCCCCCCCCCCCCTTGGTTGAACATGAACATTTTATTTGACGGGGCGCAAAGGTAATTGTTCTATTGCTTTTGTATTAATTAACCTCAAACTACAGTAATATCACTTTTCCACTGCCAGCAAACGTATATATATTTTATTATTATTATTATTATTATTATTATTAGTGGTATCATACACTGCCATGTATTTATGCCTTCCATAACTCAGACCTTCAAAATTCCAGCCTACTACTTGGAAAAAGTCCTACGGAATGGCTAACGGAATGGATTTGGGATGCAAATTTACCAAGCCAGTGCTAATTCCACTAGCATTTGATGCTAACGTAGCGATTCTCACAAAGATACAAACATGCTAGCGGAAATTAGCACATAGTAAATCATGGCATACGCTACGCGAACAGTCAGCAAGAATCTCTTCAGTATTACGTCCCTGTTGCTCTCCAAACCTGGCGACCCCTTTACTGAGCCAACCCTTCTGCAGTGGGAAACCGAGGCAAGCTGGACCTGAGCTGTTACTAGTGCCCCTTCGCAATACCAATTAGGTATGGCATGGTTCCTGTATGCCAGTAAAGCACCATTAGTCTTAGTAGTAACACTTTAATCACGGGGGCACAAATAATGTATTATTGAGGTATTGCTGACATTTTAATTGACCACAAACTAAGTCTTAGTTACATGCTGATATCATATCGTTCATCATTAATAAATCGCGATGCATGATTTATCTCAAGCAGTCACTATATTCGTTATTATATTTGTTAATTTTGTGAACCTTTGTGAACTTCAGAAAGAACAAGTAGTGAATAACACAAGTGAAATACTGATCTCATGTTGATTCATCATTGATGAATCATGGCACATCTTTTATGTAACCCAATTACTACATTTGTGACTATATCCTAATTCTGTAAACTACTTATGGAACAAATAATGAATAGCGTGAAATACGGATCTTATGTTTATTCATCATTGATGAATCATGAGAAATGTTTCATATCAAGCAATTACTATATTTGTTACTATATCTGTTATTTCTGTAAATCTTTAAACTACTGAAGCAACCGTTGGAGCAACGAGAAAGTAACGATTAACACAAGTGAAATACTGATCTCATGTTTGTTCATCATTAATGAATCCTGATGCCGCCTGCCTGAGATGGGGGGGGTAAGGAAGTGAAGTCAATCACAAGCTTTGGGTTGGAACACACTGTTATTCCCATGGGTGTCGGAAGAGAGCTTGTCACCCTTTGGTGAGCTGGCAGATGAGCCTGACACAGCACTGAGTTATGCGTAAATATTTCATGTGTATCCTGTGAGTGGTGAAGCAATGGCGTGTACCAAATCCCGCCGTGACTGGCCACACCTTTCTTGGCCATGTTAGGGATCGGAAATATATCTGTTCAAGATTTGCAGTTTCCACCCATTAGGTCTTTCACCCGGATTTTCACCAGTATTTTTATGGTTTCGGATTAGACGATGAGGCACTATAAATTAGGGAAGTCTATTTGCTCAGCTGCATGTCATCAAACTCTCTCTCATGCGCCGCTTTTACTTCCTGTTCTTGCTGATTCAGAACCCCTGTGGGCAGAAGGTTGGCCTCTTGGGATATGATCTTCACAATTTGAATCAAAA
Source organism: Brevimyrus niger (assembly GCA_015164015.2). Classification (NCBI taxonomy): domain Eukaryota; kingdom Metazoa; phylum Chordata; class Actinopteri; order Osteoglossiformes; family Mormyridae; genus Brevimyrus; species Brevimyrus niger. The sequence goes on along the minus strand of JAABNY020000045.1, from coordinate 15,400,259 downwards.
AAAATTTATATGTCCCCGAGGGGCAATTTGAGTCACGTAGAGCAGTGTTGCATAGACACAGAACCAGACAATAGAAATGTAAAAAATAGAACAAACAGAATTCAAATAAAAAACCCACATCCTCAAACCCGCTGGCTGTCTCTTAACCTCTATTTACAGATTTACAAACCACAATTAACATGACATATGGTAGATGCATTCAGAAACAAACAAACTGTCAGTGTCAGCTCCTGTTGTCCCACTCTGTGTCCCTTCCCCGTTTGACCAGCAGGTGTTGCTGGTCATCCCGTCCCTCTTGTTAATCAGTCTTTTCCTCAGCTCCCTGTCAGTTGCATGGCTCAACCTGTTGAGCATGCTATTGGCTGTCAACCCCTCTGTCTTTTGCTCGAATCCCACCTCCTCTGTTTTTGTATTTTGTTCCCTAGTGTTTCATTTGTATGACTTTTCTTGTTCCTGTGCCTTGAGTTGTACTTGGTTTTGGTTTCATGCTTTGTGCCCATGCTTGTGTTTTTACCTGTCTGTTATTCCCGTAGTGTAGATCCTGTTTCTTGCCTGCCCTTCTGTGTTTACCTGATTGCTCATTGCCTTGCACCCTCCCGGATTGATTAGTTGACTATGTCCACTCCTGTTGTGTCGCCACCCGGTTTAGTTTTTGTATTTAAGTTCCTGATCCTGTTCTGTTCTTCCTGGAGTCATTGATGTTTCTTTGATGTTGTTTGAGGTCTTATGCTGTGTTTTTTGGTTGTCTCTTCTCTGCCTACATGATGCCTTGCCTCCTTGTGCTAAACCTGCCCAGATCTGTAACGATGGATGGATGGATGGATGGATGGATGGATGGATGGATGATAGAATTAAGTTGAACTGAAATCTGTCCACCTCCCTCTGAAATCTTCCATTTCTTCGATTCTACCCCCTGCAGAGTTTGTGGGGTTAACAGTCTGAAAGGAATCTCATGCTTGTTATGAGCTTTGCCAGTCTGACAAATCCAGGGAGTCAGTTTGGGAGTCTCGGGGCACAAGAGTGAGATTAGACCCTCACCCCCCTTTCCCCCCTCCCCCCAGCAGGGGTTGGCTGCTTTCCCATCTGCCACAACATAAGAACTGTCCAGACTGTAAAATAGCAGAGCGATACAAAACCCTCAAGACACTGCGGTCAACATAGTTTTCATGAAATTTCAGTTCATTTCACGGTAATTTTATATAGGTCATTTTTATATATCATTACTAATTGTCCAATAAAAGCTTGGCAAGTTTCAACTAAAGAGTGATTTTTATAAGAATCGATTGTACGAGTAGTTCAAGATTACGGAAAAGTAAATCACTCCACAAACCCTTGTATTAGTTCCATTTACATGTCTGATTTACTTTTCCGTACTATTCAAGACACCATACAGCAAAAAATATAATAGCAATATGTGTGAATGAATACAGTTCAAATTAATTTAAAAATACTTAACTTACAGGCATTTGTCTTTTCTTTGGGGTTAGGTCTTCCATAAAATGTAAGCCTCGCATATTTTTCCGCACGAGCACGGATTTGCTTAAGTTGTGAAGGGCTGCCTGGATATGTAATATTTGTTTGAATGGAATTAGATTTCCAAACAGTGACAGCTGAGTCTTCATACCACTCTGCGGACACAGAACAAAAGACAAGAGCAGTGAATCTTTAACAACCGACCCAGAGAGACCAAACTGGACAAGATGTTCCTCCAAAACACGCGAATGAACGAACCGCAGTTTCAAAGTTATTCCATGCAAGGAATTATTCTCCCAAAGTCCCCGTGGATCTGAGGGTGAACAAGTATGTTTTAGGAGTGAACTCCTCCATTAAATAATATTTACACTTTTCGTAACATTAGCCATTATTGGTTCAGGAACAACGTGGCGTTATTCTTGGGCGTGACGAGTTTTCTGCTGCCGTGCTTGTGAGCCTGGTTTGCGGCCTTCATCTTGGGGGGCGGGGCCTTGGAAGGGATTAAGCACCTCCCACCAGCACCAAAACCTCTCTGCTCAGCTGTCTTGTGGGATTAGGTTAAGGCCCCAATGGAGTGGCTGCCATAAGGTCTAAGTTCAACAAAACCTTCAGGCAGAAGTGTTTTGTTTGGCAAAAAAAAAAAAAAAAAGAAGCCAACAAAAACAGAGAAGCTCCGATTACTTCCATTTGTGTGAATTCTGAGGCGTTGGATTTCTCAGTGACTCTTTCTGTGGGTCAGACCCGTTTGGCGGGGCAGGCCTCCTGACCTCCGACGCATGGCCGGCCTTCGCATGACATATTAGGTTTCCCTTCGTTTCGGTGAAGTTACGCAGAAATGCGGCCCACTGGGAAGGAGAACGAGTGATTCAGAATTTAAAACGTGTTTATCATCATCGCGCAGAGAGAGACGGCAAAAACAAAATGCCACGAGCCCTCCACAGACACCAGTAAGCAGGGAAAATGCATTATATTACATCGCTAATACATTTATATATGTTTATTTAGCGGAAGCGGTTGTCCGAAGTGATGTATGAGCTACGCAGATGTTTGTGTATAATTTAAAGGTAAAATAATTTAAGTATGGAGCATCAGTGGGTCAGGCTGTGGTCTCACACCTCCAGGGATGTTGGCTGTACGTGGATATTCTCTAGAGACATTGGTTTCCTGCCACAGTCCTCAGATACGAGGCCGAGGGTGACGGACGTCCCCGTATGGTCTTGCGGTGATCTTGTGCATCTTGTGCTTTTGACCCCGCAGTTCATGAGCGAAGATATGAGCAAACGGCGCAACCCGGGGTGTGTAGAATGAGGGATGAGAGAAGAAAAGGGGATTTAGCCTGAAGCAAAGGATGGGCGGGTGTAGGTTCCGAGGAACTTTGGCTCTGGTTTTAGAGTCGCAACTCAAGCTGGCACGTCTTCACCATGACGTGTCGAGTTAGAGAATGAGACCCCAAGTGGCCACAGTGACGCACGCGGATTGTGTTCCGAGCACCGTCCCGGCCAGCTGAGATTCGGAACGTTCAGAACGGCCGCCAGAGCTGGGGTTTCAGCCAGGGCCCATCCCCAGAGAGACCCCTCCCACATCTTGCAGCTTGCCCTGCGAGATCCGCACCTTGCCCCGGTGTTAGGTCCATAAGAAGGGTGCACATTCCAGTCAGACGTGCCTCGGAAGACCCCAGGAGGCCCTGTGGAAAATGAATGCATTTGAGTGCAACTGAGAGCTTGTGAAGAGGTAAACCGACTCATGTGGAAACACTGCTTCACATTCCCCTGCTATGTAACCCTAGCATTTATATTATTATTCCAGACGTTTCCGTACAACAGTGTGAGCCAAGGCTGCCGGTCTATGCTTAAGTCTTATAACGCCACCGCAGATCCAGAGCCCAGGCGCGTGACGGACACGTAGGGAACCGTAGCGGCGGAATAACCCACGGCAAACCCCCTACTCCGCCGGCACCCCTTCCTCACGTCATGTTGAATCATGTGACTGATTCACCTATGACTCTCTTGACAATCAGCATTACATCAGCCCCCCCCCCCATCCCCTTTTAACCCTGACTGGAGACAGATTTTTTTTGTTTGGGGAAAAAAAAAACGCTTTGGTATTTTATCTGTGTTTGTGTCGACTGCAGCTCTTCCGATGAACTTTAACACATTTTTGACAGGTGTCACGGATAGGGGCATTGGCCCTTGTTTTTACACCTGAAGTGATTTTAGCAAAACTCCCTGGTAGGGTGGGGTGGGGGTGCTCTGTATGTATGTTAGCTCAGAAATGATTTCCCACAACAATCCGGTACCACTTGACCTCAAGGGCATAAATATGTAGCGGTAACTCAGTTACTACTGAAGTACAAATCATGAACAAATACTTGCTACTTCAGATAAATGGCATGTAACAATTTATTAATGATGAGCAAACAAAAGATCAGTAAATCACGTGTCATTTAATTGTTCTCTTTGATGGTTCCTTTAGTTGTTCGCAAAGGTTTACAGAATTAGTCATCGGTAACACTTGAGCAGGCACTAATATTTAGTAATAACTCAGTTAATACTAAAGTACAAATCATGAACAGATTATGAACAAATATAGTAAATGAAAAAAGATACATCATAATTCATTAATGGAGAACAAACATATGAGATCAATATTTAATTTGTTATTTATTACATGATTTATTACATGATCATTCTGTGGTTCCTTTTTAGTTCCTTCAGTAGTTCACAAAGGTTTACAAAATTAACAGATATAGTAACGAATATAGTAACTTCTTAGGATGAAAGATGTGTGAAGATTCAGTACTGATGAATGAACGTGACATCGGTATGTAACTAAGACCTTTTTTTTGTGGTTAATCCATACATAAGTAAGAGCATAATATCACGATATTTGTAGTCCGTCGAGTAAAGTGTTACCGATACCCCAAAAACAACATATCGAGACACAATGGACAGAAACTTTACACAGCCATTAGTGAACGGTTTAATGTTTCATATGGATTTATGTGGACTCATGATTCGAGATCGTTTATGATCGAAAAGGGGAGGATTTATAAAAGTAATGTTTCCCATTGCATGTGCTTGCATTAAGCAAAATTTTTCAAATAAATAAATAATAAATAGCTAACCGATTTGAATCAGAGAATGAATTCAGCCAGAAATGACAGGAACTCCTCCACGCAGAGCCTCTTCTGGAACCCGCAGGTGCCCAATGAGCCTTGACAGTGTTGGGTTTCAGTCTGGGTACGGGTCAGTTTTTTATGCTCAATTTTGGGCTCAGGTTGAGTAGCTTTTTATCCGTGATTTATTTTTTGTTTGTTATTAACACACAAACAGCTTCTGGGCTTGCTGGGTCCTCTGCACTTTTGCCCTTCCCATTCCGCCCCCGACATCTTCCCCTCTCATCTGTCAGCCGCCCAGCTGGCATCCGTCTAGCAACATAAGAAATACGGCCTTAGCTCGCGAATGTCTCCATAAACACGTATGACTGATGGCTGCACGATTTCGCTTTTGGGTAAGGTTCAGGTTTTAGGTTTGATAGTACAGAGCACAGAGTCTCCAGCGATTCAGGATCTCTGTGCCACACGCCGCCCTCCGGTTAATGACTCCAGGCCATCAAATCACGCACAACCAGATTTAGGGGAAAACGTTTTCCCTCGTGCAATAAGACTGCTTAACAAGTTTCAACTTGATAACTAATTATTGGGGATTTTGTTATGCAATGTCCATAGGGTGTCCATAGGGTGTCCACCTGATCCATGTCAAGAGAGACATTATGAGCTACGGCAGGGTTTATGAACCTTCATTTCGATTAAAAGGACTCAGATTTCACTGTAGCGCCGAGTCCTTACTGCGTGCTGATTGGTCAGTCCCCTATAATCATGAACGTGTCACTAATGCTGATGTAAAACGGCTGGATGAGCCTTTCACTCGAGGAAAATTAACAGATGAAGATGAAGCAAACAAGGTAGCCAAGCTTAGGAGCCTTTCCGTTTTAATGTGATTCGTAAAACCCGAAGTGTCTCATAGCGCCTGTCCAGCCCTGGATTAGCCAGTCACCCTAAATACCAGTATTTCTCCAGTTCTCATCTTCTGCACCGTGGTTTTACCATTACTATAATTGTACCGTTATTGTATGTCAGTGTCTGCGCTGCAGTTATTCACAGCTTTTGACTCTACATCTCTGCACGGTCACTTCGCCGCTAACAGCGTTTCACCGTGCGCTTGAGCGTGTTGTGATACCAGGGCGCGTGTGTGTGAGCCGTACGTGAACTGAACGATACGCTGCAGTATCTCACTTTGACACTTGACTGCTGACTTTTTGGGGATAACACCTCATGCTGTACTGCGCGTTAGTGTTCCGTGGTTCGTATATACTGCTCAGTTTGAGTTATCGTAATATTGCACTCCACGCCAAGTTGTCGATTGTTGCCTGTCAAAGTTTGCAAGAAGGCATTCAGGTAGGAATTTTGTCGTACTTTGTACCAGTGCACTGTACATATGACAAAGAACCTTAAAGCCCTGCTATTCGGGCCTGGCTGTGAACTGCAGTATAGCTTAACATGTTTTTTTGGACTGTGGGGGGTATCCGGAGAGCCCAGGGGAAATGCTGTGACGGTACCGGTCCCGGAAGAGAGAAGCGGAACCGGAAGTGCTGCCACTGCACCACTGCACCACTGCACCACTGCACTGCCATGATGTCGCCCCTGGCAGTGTTAACGTCAACCAATTAAGGTCTCAGTGGGGAAATGAAGTCAGCACCTTTAAGACTGTAACAACAGGATTCGCCCGATTTGGCGTGGTCCAGGGCACGTGTCGATTTACGCAATGTCACTGTCGTGTAACGCGGCCTGATGCGGCAGCAGCGTTGCCCTTTATTTACATTTTCCAGAGGGTTTTTCACCTTGTCATTGTGACAGTGTTGCCGCAGTATTGCCCTCTCCATCTGATATCTCGTGGTCTGTCCACCGTTACACACCCTGCCAGGAAAAGAAACACCGAGGACGGCTCCTTG
>JAABNY020000045.1:15348965-15359092 GCA_015164015.2 Brevimyrus niger | reverse complement strand
AGGCTCATAAGGGCAGGAAGGCCCATGCTGGTACGGGGAGGAAGCCCCATGCTGATAAAGGGAGCAAGGCCCATGCTGGTACGGGGAGGAAGCCCCATGCTGATAAAGGGAGGAAGGCCCATGCTGATAAGGGGAGGAAACCCCATGCTGATACGGGGAGGAAGCCCCATGCTGATAAGGGGAGGAAGCCCCATGCTGATACGGGGAGGAAGCCCCATGCTGATAAGGGGAGGAAACTCCATGCTGATACGGGGAGGAAACCCCATGCTGATACGTGGAGGACATGTGTCACGTTCGGTCCTGTCTGGCCCTGTCCCTTTTGTCTTGTTCCTGTTTGGCCAGCAGGTGTCGCTGGTCATCCTGCTCCCTGTGTTTTATGGACCTGTGCCTAGTGCGTTTCCCTGCTCCCTGCCCTGCTGCATAGCTCCTGCGGGTCAAATGTTTCACCTGTCTTCTCCGACCCCTTTGGAAATGGTTTATATGGCATATATTCTACAATAATAAATAACAATAATAATAATAATAATAATAATAATAATAATAATAATAATAATAATAAATAACAGGGGCGGCATGGTGGTGCAGTGGTTAGCACTGTTGCCTCACACCTCTGGGACCCGGGTTCGAGTCTCCGCCTGGGTTACATGTGTGTGGAGTTTGCATGTTCCCCCTGTGCCGTCGTGGGGTTTCCTCCGGTTTCCCCCCACAGTCCATAGACATGCTGAGGCTGATTGGAGTCGCTAAATCTCTGTAAACACCTCTTGCAGGCGCTACAGATCACCGAGCACCTAAACAAACAGGCGCAAGAATGGTTTCTACCTTAGGTGCTCAGCTCAGTTGCACTGTTCCCCCCCACCCACATTGTTGTAAATAACTCACTGCATGCATTGTACCCTTTTGTATGTACATTATTTATTTTTGCAGTCCTTGCACTGACATGCACTCCTGCATTTTTCACCTACTGTACTGGTATTAGGCTGCATGTGCACATTGTCTCGTCTAAAATAAGCATCAACAGCTACTGTCAACAAGGCACAAATTCCCTGGCGGCGTGAACAAGATCGGGCAATAAACATGATTCTGAAAATATGTCCTTCTTTTGTGAGACATATTTCAGTGCTAAAATACTAAAGTTCCCTTTCTATTGGAATAACAATTATTCAAATAAAATAAAACTGTTCAGGCTGGTCCATTTCAGTGCCGTCTATTGTGCTTACTGGTATGTATAAAGAAATACTTCTGGAAATAAATGCCATAAATAGACAAAAAGCCTGTCACTGAGGAAGTAAAACCAGAACGGCGACGAGCAAATTTAAAATGTGAAAAAGGAATCAAAACTGAAAAGCACAGAGGAGAAATTCCTCTCAGTGGGGCGGGAAAACCATGTAAATCCGTAAAATGTCACACTGGCATTTACAGTCAGCTAGGCCTACACTTAGAATCGCAGCATGATCCAGATTTTGCAATGTTTAGCTATTACAGCTGCAACCCTTCCCTACGCTTCCTATTTATTACACTGATGTGTAACGCAATGGATACTTTTTTTTTGTGATGATACTTGAACAAAATAAGCATGTAGACATGGGAATAGGAGAGGAGCTGAATCCAAATGCGGTTTTCAGCAAAGCACAAATGCTGGGTTTTGCAAATATTTATTTAGTACAAATATATATTTTTTTAATTGTATGCTTTTGGGAAGTAAAAAAAAACCACACATGTTAAGTAGCCGGTGTTCCTCTTAACCCTGAGCGCGTGATATTTCGGCTCCGCCTGTTGGATTGCATATACGATCGAGGTTCCACAAGCTTAAAATAAGATAAAATAAGATGATCCTTCATTAGTTCCACAAGTGGGAAATTTGCGTCATCTTGGCAAAAAGAGGACAGTAAAAGAATAGTACAGCAAAAATGAAAAACAATATGATAAAGACTATATATAAAAATCTTGATCGGAGAGGGACACACCAGACGTATGTGTGAGGTTTAGTTCTCGGAATACGATGCTTGAAAGCGAACAGTTTTCACTTGTAACGTTTTTTGTTTGTTTAAATTCTGTCTTGTTCAGTGTCTGTGACATGGCTTCTGTTAACCCCGTCCAGTCCATGTCTGGCCAGCAGGTGTCACTGATGTGCCCTTTCGTTGGCATCTACCCAGCTGTTTCCAATTCCTTATGACGTGTTTATCCTTGTGACCACACTTGCCTTCTCGTAATCCTCGTTAGCAGCTAGCATTTGTATGTGCCTTTCCGTGGTATGGTTGTTATGGTTTTAATAAACCCAGCAATAGTTTAGGAGAAACACTCATATTACCACTCGAATATCCCAAAATTAATTAGTGTAATAAAGACATAAACTGGAGCGTTACACCTATCTCGACTTGTATTACAATATAAATAAATGTGCAACACACATGCAAATACAAATATTGGATTCTTTGTACATTCCTAATCTGGAGGGTCACCATACAACAAAACTGAATTCTTGAATCTATTTAGCAAGATAGTGGAAGATAGCCGTAAGAATGTGTAAAACGATTAGGCAGTTTAGGTGGAGGTTATGTAGGGTGGAATTGGGGAGTCCATTGCCCAAGGACCATGGGTCGGTTGCACGAAAAATCTTAAGGTTTCTGTACAACAATAATTCCAACTGCTGAATTTTTTCCTCCACTACTCTTTTCCCAGTATTTCCATGTATGTTCCAATTAGCTGTGGTGCTTCTTGTCAACGACTCAGCAAAGTTTATTGCCATATGCCCCGCTCGGTAGTTCTTAGTCAAGCAACAGTGCCTACTCATAGTGAGCACAATACAACAGGGGAACAAAGTCCACATTTCCATCAGATAAGGATGCAGTAGGGACGAAATCTGGCTTTTTATTTTAATCAGACATTTCATTTCATCGTTGCCATTAGCGCATATTTTAGTTATGTTGTTATGTTACATTTATGTTACGTTATATGTTATGTTTCATGTTTTTCCTTAGCTAAGAAAATATTTTAGGGGGGTTATTTGCAACACCCTTAAACAAATCCGTTTATCACGATATTTTTCACTATCAGAACCATTTTTACTGATCCCATTCTTGTTTATCATTAATCAACCGTGACAGTTCCTGCATTTCATTCAGGCACTATATTAGTTAAGGGTTAAGTAATTAGTTAATAATGGTAAGACCACTTGAGGGAACAAAAATTACTTAATTAATTTACTATGCAAGAACAAATCATGAACTAATATAGGTTGGCCCATGAAATACACGACCTGTCATGTCCAATACATAATCAATGAACATTGGATCAGTAGTTAACAAACACTTAGTTACTGGCTAATTAATGCATTAAGTAAGCCTATAATACTACATTATTCATGTCCTCTCAACTAAAGCATTAACCATAAATCCCTCAGCCATGGAGAAATTAAACCGTAAAGTGTCACACTTAAGGGGAAAACTGACGGTGTTTTGTGCAACTGGCCCCAAGATTTTAGGATGTGACCATCAATAACATACTTTTACGAATGTGTTGAGCGATATGTTAAATTTCATTCTCTGACCGGATTATATTCAATTTATTTTAATATAGTTACAATGTGTTGGCCCCCCATCCCGGATCACTTATTGGCTTGCACCTACTGTATAGCCTCTGGGATAGACTTCGGACTCCTGCGACGCTGCACAAGATAAGCAGGCATTCAAAATGGGTGGATGTTTCAATATAGAGGATTCTAAGTCTCTGTGTAAACTCTAAGCATCATACATTTTTGGTCTCACTTACACTAAACATCACACTATTTTGGATCTCTTTACTGCTACACTTGTGTTTCAGATCTCTCACTTTCTTCTGCAATGTTGCCCTTGAAACATCTTTTCTTATTGTTGTACAATCAGAAAAAGTGAAGGTACTGTAACACCTTAATAGTTAAGTGTCCCAATAGTGATACTTACATTCCTGTCTTCACTCAGTGTTGCCTCTAAAAAAACCCGCCCTGTCACTGACACCAGGGGGCAGCATTATAGTTTTTATTTTCTACCTCAAAACTCACAGGACATTGCAAACAGACTATGCAGTACTCCCTGAAGATCATTAAGCTCCTTTTAAAATCAATAAATTCTTATTTATGTCATTCTAACATTATTGTGGTCTTACTATCTTAGCACTGAAATGGCATAGGGGTGTTAATCTTTTCTTTACAGGGCAATACATTTTACACAAGTTAGAAGCAACACACCTCAAAAAGATCTGGGTCCCTTTAAGAAAAACTCTGCATCGTTTTAACACTGCTAGATACGGCATGTGCGAAAATCACTGTGTTATGAAGTCTCAAGGAAATCCATTTCAGTATATTTCAAGTGGAAATAGCATGAGTGAAGAAGTTCTTGGTTCTATTTGATACCTTCCTGGTTTTTTACTGTCTTTCTTGACCATGTGGCTACCTCAGCCCCACATTTGATTATGCAGAAAAGAAAGGGTAGCCTTGACCTATGAGAGAAATTCTCTGGGTCATTCTGGATAAGAATATTTGCTTACTAAATGTGCAATACTATGTGTGATATGAAATACTTCCTGTGATGTGTAATATTCCTGCTTTATAAGCAAATCGTTGTACCATGTACATAAACTGTTTCCTTATTTAACTATTATGTGTACCAATCCTATATAGAATATTCTTTTTATACAGGATATTTTAATTTTATAGTCGACCCTTCTACATCATGGGGGTTAAGGGCACAGCCCCCCTCTGATCTGGAAAAAATGGATACAGTACAAGTTTGTTTTTCCCCTTGAGAAGCAAAGCAAGCATGCGAGTGTAGTGAAACGAAAGAAAAAAACATGAGAAACATGGGATACAAAGATCACTGTGAGATCACTGTGAGATCACTGGGAGATCACTGCGAGATCACTGGGAGATCACTGGGAGATCACTGCGAGATCACTGTGAGACCACTGCGAGATCACTGCGAGACCACTGGGAGATCACTGCGAGATCACTGCGAGATCACTGTGAGATGTCACCTGAGAGACTGCCGTAGGCACGCTTGGCATCCTCCAAACCAGCGCTACACTTATATTTTATGAATTCATGAATAAACAAACTGCAGCTTTCGCAAATCTCATAAGTGCTCCCAAAGAATTCCCAGTAAGAATTCCCAGTGCCATATCAAAGCCAAGATGAGGAAGGTAGAAATACAGGTGAGATAAAGGTGAACTGCATTTTTCAGATTTCTTACTCTTTGTAATCTTTTACATAGTAGCTGTTCCAGGAGATGCACAGGGAATTTTGATGCAAAATGTACAATAACACTGAAGCTCTATTCTATTCTACTCTATTCTATTCTATTCTATTCAGACAACTAGACCCTCCTCTACATAAATGGTGACGCAGTGCAGATGGTTTCCAGCCTCAAGTTCTTGGGCCTAACAGTTACTGAGCACCAATAGCACCTCAACGACGCATGTGTGAGGGAACCGAAGAAAGCAGAGCGTCTGTAGAAGCTCCTGGTGAGCGTGCATCATTGAGCCATCGATGGCGTGCTTGTCATTAAGGCGCACAAGCTGCACAGAGGCGGACAAGCAAGCTCTATAGGGGGTGATAAAGAATGCTGGGGAAATTATTGGAACCCAACTGCACCGTATCACCATCATCTATGCCCCCCGCTGGCTACACTGCACCGACGGCATTATTAAGGTCCAGTTACTTCCTGTGCATCACTTGTTTGATCGCTTGCCTTCCAGAAGATGATGCAAGTCTTCCCAAGCTATAGGACTTCCTGAATGAAGAGTAGCTTCTTCTCCCAAGCTGTCATGCAATTTACCAGCATGCAAGCCCCCCCCCCCCACAGCACTTGCAAAGACATTAATTCAATCTGATGAGCTTCTCGAAGGTTGGCTGAGACGGTGGCATGGTGGTGCAGTGGTTAGCACTGTTGCCTCACATCTCGGGGAGTTGGGTATACGAGTCTCCGCCTGGGTTGCGCGTGTGGAGTTTGCGTGTTCTCCCCATGTCGGTTGTGGATGCGTGACATCACGCATCTCAGAATTTACAACTTCGGGGAGATAATCGAACGCACCATTTGTCGCCTGAATGTCTACGCAGTTTCAAGATGGAACCTGATCATTGTCTCCTGGACACCTGCACCTTCACATCGCATTAGAATGCTATTTCATTTCATTGACTGCCTCATTCCCTAAGATCTGTTGTGTACATGCTGTACAGATATAATAATATATATTTAAACTGTTCTTTTCTCCCTGTTTTAGCTTGTATTTTACTTATTGGCATTGTACCATGATGATTGCAAGATAACATTACTTGATTCATTGCAGTGTGAGGTGTCAAGTGAACTAAATCAGTATTTCCAGCAGACAGAAAAACCAAGCCATCCGTAATGCATTTAAAATGCGTTTTATTTGCACCATATGAAGTGACTGTTGATTTTGCGGCGCATTTTAGGTGGGTGTTATCTGGCCTTTCAGCTTCCTGTAAGACCCTCCCCCTAGCTGAAGGGGAATTGGAGGCCTTGTGTCACCTCTGCACCCATCTCTTGCACATGCAACCTCTTTGGTCAGGACCTGTGAAGCTTTAAGCAGGTCGTCGATGTGCAAGCGTCACTTATGCAGGCCCACTGCCGTTTCCTGGAAGATGCAGACCAGAGGCTTCTTCGGAAAGCAAAGTTAGGATGATTTTGATTGTGTATATCAGTGCATTGGGGGCTCTTAAGTTTCACCGGGAGTCTGAATGAGATTATATGTTAGGGACAGAGCCCATGTCTCTCGGTAAAGGCATGAGAATCTGTGTACCACATTCATCGGGTCTTGGTCTCCCACTTCAACTGCTTTCCGTGTGTGTGCGCATCCACGTAATGACACGCTTGCAGCAGAATCACTTGTAACTTGTTTTGGCTGGAAACAACAAACGCTGTTTTCTGATTGGCTGATAGGTGACTATTGACTCTGTATAACTCGGCACGGCCATGGACTTTGTGGAAAACTCTACTCCATCAATTCTGCATAATGGGAGAGCGCGGTGAGCGCTGTCCCTTACTTCTCAGTGTGAGAAACACGATGTATGGCAGGTGAGCCGGCTGATCTGTTTGTGTCTTCTGGTCAATGTGTGAGACTCGAGAACCTCGCTGTGCATCAACATCTGCGCTTATGCTTCAGGCTGAAAAGACCCAAACACATCACCGCAAGGCTGGAAACAGACATATAAATACCCAGCCAAAACGCGTGCAAAAGAGAGAATGGATCTTTGCTAAACACACACATTGAAGGCAAGGTTAATCCAGGACTTTCTTTCAGATTGAAATCTCTGTGTGTTTGTGGTTATATAACAAGAGCAGCACAAAGTCGACTTTGAGTAAAGATAATTTATTCAGCAGATAAATCTGTATACAAGAGTATAAGCAAAATAGAAACTTATTTTGGTAAGATCGGTATAAAAAGTGCGTTACAAAGAACCTCCTCATTGTGAAAACACTATTTACAGGTCAGCCAGTGTGACTTTTCAGTAGCTCTGAAACTCCCATCCTTAACGAACGAGCGTAAGCAATATACAGTTATGATAATGTAATATGGCGGTTATCTGGATATAGCTGCCAAAGTTACAACCAAGTTAAAGACTAAACAAAACCTGCTGGGATGTAAGCCAATGACCACCCAAGACTCATACAATATTGTCAAAGTGTTACTCCCAAAGTTACAGATATAATTTCATGCATTTATTGCATTACACTTAAAAAAAACTCCATACTGTATCTAAAGCGTGAATTTTTTTTGTTTGTTTATGCAATATTGCACCGCGGGCTGTGAAAAACCGCACCCTCCCACCTGCCCACCCACACAGGCACACACATACACACACACACACACACACACACACTGCATAATCATTTACAACATGTATGCACCAAAGAAGTTATCTGCAGAGGTCTGCCTCAATAGCTTTGTATGATTCTGCACTTTTACAAAAATGGCATCACCCTCGTGCAGAAGGTATACCCCCCCTAGGTAGCTGTTCAGCATGCCCCCCCTCCTGTCATCCCTGCCATGAAATCGGAAAGTGCGCATCAGCTCCAATTCGCTAGTGGGGCTGCGTGGGGTGGACCTCAGGATCGTGTGGGTGAAGGCTGCCGGACTGGGCTCAGAGAAGAACACCTTGGAGTAGATGAAGTAGAAGCCCTCGGTCTTGACAAAGAGCTTCCCCTGGATGTAGTCCATCTCATGGATGAAGGCGTCTCCCCCGACAGAGGTCCACATCATGAGTCCATCTTTCTGGGGTGGGTATGTGCCAGCTTGATAGGAAAAGTAACAGATCACTGTCAGTTCCCCCAAGGGTGGGTTTTCCAGCTCTGTTCATTCTGTATGTAGAGCTATTTCCATTCAACTCCCTTGTCGACCACAGCGGCAGATTAAACGAGTCATGCTGATACTGCGCCCCCCCACCCCCATTCTATGTGGTTGGAGCAGACACCCCCCCACACACACACACACACACACAGCAATAGGCACCTATTTGGCCACCCTTTCAGAAACTGAGCATCACTCATCCCGCCCAAGTGCACCACAAAAAGCCACAGGAAATGACTTCACGTACGATTCTAACACCTGCCGACCTTCGCGTGAGCATTGGCGTGTACAGTCATGCTCTAGCTCGGCTCGGCCTCATATAAAAGCGCCCATGCTGTATTCAGTCCCACAATTGTACCATATTTTGACTCACTTTGACTCCTGTGCCTTTACAAAGTAACACATTACTTTAGGTAGAACTTCACCAACAGCACAATGTTAAACAAAAAACGGTAAAACTGTACTTACGGGGGAACAGATACTTATGAATAACTCACTTACTACTGAAGTACAAATATAGTCACTAATAAGATGTGTCATGATTCATTAATGATGAACACACATAAGATGAGTATTTCACTTGTGTTATTCATGACTTATTACTTCAGTAATTCCTTAGTAATTCCTTCAGTAGTTCACAATTGTTTGCAGAAATGGGTACGATAACAAATATAGTAACCACTTAAGACAAAACATGCAGCCCGATTCATTAATGGATAACGAACATGACATCAAGTTATTGATCAAATTATGAAATATTCACATATACAAGCTGCTATGTATTTGTAAGGCACAGGAGAGAGTGACAGCATAAAGTCTATGTGTGTGATTTCCACTGTCAAGCATGGAGGAGACAGTGTCACGGCTTGAGGTTACTCTACTGGTGACAAAGTTAGTCATCGTTACATAATGAAGTAACCATGATGGAAAACCGTGGTTTCCAGCAAATGTACAGAAACCGGTGAATGGTCCTGCAGATTGTATTGTACATAGACAATTATGTGTACTGAGTTTTAACGTCACACGTACATCACACATTCTGCAAAACTGCTTTAACTTTTGAGATTTGGCCCTTTAAAAATACTTCTTGTCAGTCCCGGTTCCCATAAGGTAAACCATATACAATGATTAGATGAATATTACAGTACGTCAGGTACTGTCGGTAGAAGGAGTTTGTGGCAGTAAAAATTCTTTCTGGCAAACTTCACCACTGCTGAATAGCAGGATGACAGATTTCCGGAACATTGCGCATCATTTGCGGGTGACAGGGAGCTGCTGTCAATTTCAAGGAGACCCCTGGGAAGGGTGTAAACCTAGGGAAAGGTGTAAAGTCTGAATTTGGCTTCTGCTCACGGTGACCCCGGTGGCGGCGTCTCACCTGTCAGGTGTGCCGACGGCTTCGGAGGTTTAGCTTCAGTCCGGTATTTATGTGGGGTTGTGTCGCTCTTGTCTGTTTGGGAAAAGGAGGATTCATGTCTAAACAAGGTTCTTACAGGAAGTAAATATCAAAAGTAAAGAAACATCTTTAACATGGAGGCTGAATGACAGCGGTGAACAAAAGTCCGTTTAGCTTGATCACGGATGTGGTTCCTACCTTGCTGGCTCTTCTCTATGGTCGTGGTGTCTGTCTGAAATGGAAAGAATCGCAGATGTTATCACAGCACCCAGGCAGCACTCACTGCGACCCCCCCCCCCCCCCCCCCCCCCCCAACCCTCCGGCTAACAACCACCGAAAACCACCCCCCAACCCCCCCGCCCCCTAAACCACAGCGCCACAACGTCCCCTA
>JAABNY020000045.1:15322352-15333116 GCA_015164015.2 Brevimyrus niger | reverse complement strand
AGACTCACTTCCCTGCTTTCTGTCTATCACGCGTTTACTTTTTTTGCACCACATAAGCTCAAAGTGACCTTTTAAAGCAGGGTTCTTCAAGTCTGGACCTCGATTCCAAACCCAGGCCGTGTTTTCAGTTCTCCCAGGTAGTTGTTTAGTAATGACTTATTCTGATTGGTCAGAGGCTTCACACCCACAATGCTCAGACCTCGAGGACCGTGAGTTAAAGAACCCTGTTTTAAAGGGGTCTGAGTGTTGATCTGTGGATCAATGTTGGAGTTCAGTAAAGTTATGGATGGGTAATTAAAGCTGCTTGTTAAGAAGGGACTTCGCTGTACAACCTTTGAGTAACAGAGACCTAATCTAAGCTGTAAAGTGTCCAGTACCAAAAAAATTGCAAATATCCAGGACTTCACGACAGTGTTTCCCAACCAAGTCCTCAAAGAATTCTGGACAGTCCACATTTTTGCTCCCACCCAACTCCCAGCCAATCAGGAACACCGAATACCTAGTACAGGTGCACTGGGAGTTGAGAGGAAGCAAAAATGTGGACTGTGCAGGGTTCCCTGTGGACTGGGTTGGGAAACACTGCTTTAGAGGATAAGAACCATTGAAAAATCTGTGGCACAGAGTCTCTCTGCAGCCCATGTTACACTGCATGGTCAAAAGTATGGGGACACTTGGCCAGTACACCTACAAGAACTTCGGAAGTCAGTGATGTCAGGCACGGATGTTGGACTTGAAAGCCTGGCTTGCTTTCTCCATTCCATTTCATCCCATAGGTGTCAGAGCTCTGTGTCAAGTTATTTCACTGCGAACTCACCCTGTCATGTCTGTATGGACCTTGCTTTGTGCACTGGGGCCCCAGTCATACTGGAACAAAAAAGGGCCCCAAACTGTTCCCACAAAGATCTAAGCATAGGATACTCCATATCTTAGTATGCTGAAGTATTAAGAGTTCCCTTTACTGGAATTAAGCAGCCTAGCCCAACCCCTAAAAAACAACCCCATAGCATTATAATTCCTCCACCAAATATTACAGTTCAGTCAGGCAGGTAATGTTCTCCTGGCAGCTCTGCAGTTGTCACGTCAGGAAAGCATCGGTGACTCCTGAGCACTATGCGCCTCAGCACTCTGAGACCTTGCTCGGTTACTCGGTCTGTCAGTTTGTGGCTGGGTGTCTGTCATTCCAAAACTTCTGCTTTGCAACAATGTCACTTACAGCTGACTATGGAATATCAAGCAGTGAAGAAATTTCACAAACTGACTTATGTTACCTATGACAGTACGACGCTCTTCAGAACAGCCCATTCTTTCACAAATATTTGTAAACCTGATTGCATGGCTAGGTGCTTGATTTTATACACCTGTGTATAAAACACCTGAATTCAATGATTAGGAGGTGTGTCCCAATTCTTTTGTTTATGTAGTGTATGTTCGGGTTCTATGACTATACCAGTATGTATCAAGAGCTACTCTGACCCCTAAATGAAAATACAAGTAACTAGGAGATAGGGACTGATAAAATATTTCTCACTGCAGCCAGAGACTCTACATTTTGCATTTCTCCATGTTACGCAAATTTCATAATCTCACCCTCTTCAGTCAGAGACCAAAAGCCACCTCTGTGAGAAGTGTCACTCTAGACATTTCTCATGTGTGGTGGACTGGGCTGCCGAAACACAGCCATTCGTCAGATTTCCTCTACACCTTCAAGAAGGAGTACCTCTACTGGCCTACACCACTCCAAGTTCCATTAACACTCTTAGTGTTGCACTTTGTCTACTGATTTTAGTTGTTGTCTTAGTCGGTTCTTGCTTTATTTGGAAGCCCGTGTGCAGTCCTGCTCCAGAACTGCTTACCCTTGTATTTGGAAGTTTAGCCTAGCTACACTCATGGCTCATTGGCAGCCATATATTTGCAATGTGGTATTTTTCTCACTTGTATGCCCCTTCGGACAAATGCATCCACCACGCAATGTAAATGTGAATAATGACATCTCTGAGGACACCCTGTCACTTTCCTTCGGGCTTCCTGGAGAATCGTCAACCTCAATGTGGACTAAAACGGGTTTGTGCAAATTCCAACACAGTGCACACCCAGAAGATAAAATGGTGAAATCTCACATAAACCTTGTTTTGGACCAATTATTTTTTTTCGCAGCAAATGGTCACCATCAACATCATAATTCGTAATTGGAAAAGCCATCCGCAGCTCGTAAGTTAAGTCATGGACTTATTATGGTATCGTACAGGTCTGCAGAGACGTGGTTTTGAGTCCAGATGAGAACGGTCACGCAAAAGCAGAAGTCTTGGGAAATGACCAGAAACAGAAAGATTGCGACAGTTTCAGTTCAGGATTTTAAAAAAGCACCGCACAGCATTTACTGCTGCTGCCGTCTCATTGGCTGACTTTACGTGTGCTACAGACATGTACCCATTCTCTGATGAGGCCAGTCACAATTTGGCAACCTTCAGATCGCAGGTACAGAGGCTTAACCCACTGAGCCACACACTGCACCCTAGTAGTTATCTACATATGTTTTTATTTTTATATGCCATGTTGTAATATAGTATAGTGTCATATAGAAGACCCAGCAACAATGGCCCCGACCGTGCTGATCCTCTTGTGTGCCACGCCACTCATCTACCTCGTGTGGAATCCCCGTGTTATCAGCTGTTTCTAGTTGTGTTTAATTAGTCCAGTGTATTTAAGTGTGTGACAGTGTATGTTTCCCCAGTCTGATCATTGACGTCGTTCTGTATTCTTAAGTGTTTTTATTCCAAATAAACCTGGTGTTCACCAGACTTCTCCGACTCCTGTGCCTGCTTCCCCGCTCTGTGTCAGCGTGTGTAGTTGAAGACATGAAAATATATGTTGCATATGTTGAATCTGACATAAATGATCAGCAAAGCCTGCCGGTATGTCAGATAGCCAGTCCAGCCTTGCAATTTTCTCATATAGACCTAATATATGATCTGCCCCCAATGTAATTTTATTTTGTGTTTACAGCACCCTCTAGAGCCATAAAATATTCAACCCATCTGTGGATGTTCAGCTGTTTTCAAATGAAATTTTAGGAAACTCTGTTGAGGCGTTAGAGTCAGATTCAGAGAGACATTTGATTTGCAAATTTTCTGCAAAATTTTCAACAAGACTTCACGAAAACACCATAAACTGCGTGATACATTTCACGGATCGGAGAATGCTTTTTTTTTTACTTTTTAAAATTTATCACTGATAGAAATTTCAGTTGAAAAAACCATGACTTACATATTAGACTATTATGAACTGGAATAGCATCGTATTCAGGGCTCTGCGTTAAGCCCTGCCCTGCTACATACAGCCTCGAGGCACCCCTGGGACCCTGACCAGCATAAGCGTTTAGATGAACTGGTGGAAAGGGGAGACTGGAACCTGTCCCAAGCTGTGTTGGTAAGTGTGTTGCAATTTTCACTATGCAGTTCATATGACAGCAATGACAGATTAAACATCGGATTACCTGCTTCGGGGCCCTTACCACTCAGCAAACACCTCTGAGTGTTTATGGCTCCTCAGGGCGCCACGCCACGCCCACCACCGTCATCGCGGCACGTCCTTCGCGCATCATTGGTGAAGCGGACGTGCGTCCCACTTTATTGGCACAGATAGACCTCAATCACAACGGCGCTCTAGCCAATCGCGAGCTCTGAAAGTTCGTACGAGTAAAATCACCCGAAAAAAAAGAGATTAAGGAAGTTGTTGGCCTGGGTGGTAGGTAGCGGTGTAGTGACAGTGCGTTCTGGTGGCACGCTGGCACTGTTTAATCGGATTTAGGTAAACAGGGGTGCAGATATGGGAACCTGCCGAAGGAGAGCGATTTCAAGCCCTGCTGGATTATTTTTAACCGTAGTCCTGAGTCAGTGTTTGGATTTGATAGGGGCTTTTGGACAGAATCAGGACACCGAACTCACCTTTCTCCTGCCCGCTGGGAAAATGGAGTGTTTCTACCAAACAGCCTCGAAGAACGGCTCCATGGAAGTGGAGTATCAGGTGAAACTGTCATGTTTATACGTGGCTGGCCGTAATGTCCTGCACTGCTCGGAAACGGGTGGAAAGCATGCTCTGCAGAGGAATGTTTGGGTGATAAATCTGATATTTTTGGGGCGGGGGGTACAAAGCACGTTACATTGCAGAACATTTCTCCTTGCACGCTCTGACGGTGCGTGTTACCTAGATAAACGGTAGCTGATGTGCTAATTAAGAGACATTTTTAGAAGCGGCGTGTCGTCTCTGAGTAGGAGTGGAGGTAATACTTCCTTGTTGAAATATTTTTTTTTCAGGTTTCCACGAATATGAAATTGCCACGACAGTAACCGCAAAATAATATAGCTCCTCCTCTTACACTGGTAATCTAATCCGGTTCAAGTAGTAGCGCCATAGGTTACTAGTGTGATACGACACTACAGTATTTATGTCCGGGCGACTAGTATGTGATTTAGATTTTAAAAGATTTTGTTTCGGTGCAGGTTCGCCTCTGTTTTGCGTCTTGTTCCCGTTTACCTCCCTTGTATATAAACATTTTTTTTTTGATTCGTCGACATACAACAAGAACAATTTCTTTTACAAAGCACTCGATTTGTATGTGGATCGGGCTTTGCATATTGGGCCAGCATCAGCAATATATTGTGGTAGAGATAAAATGTGCTTCATATGTGGAGGCACGTGTAATGTTGAAAGGTTTTTCTATTTATTCGTCAAATTACAGATAAAGAAGTTGGATAAAACGCACGTGGCTACCCTCACAAAATCCCCTGAATAAACTGTAGTATGTGTTTTGACATCAGTTGCATGTACTCGTATTGGTCGTGTGTTAACGGGACTGGGTGAGCCTGTGGTGTCTTGCAGTAAGGCTGTCTAGCCGGTGTTCTGACGAGTTGAGCTACTTTGTGAAGTTAGGCTACCGTAGTGCTAATCAATAGCCTTAACGCCCAAAAAAAAACACCAAAACACTCATGCTAAAATCTAACCATAATCTCAAAACGGGGAACTACACATGCGCAGAAAGGAATATCCAAACCATAACTGTGGAGAGTGGGTTTGTAGAGCGCTGTGGATGGGCTTGTTTGATGCAGGAGTCGCCTGCATAGTGTCTCTGCTCTATAAGGTGTTGCGTTGCCTGGTGTTGCGTTGCGGCGCTGCTGTTTTGCTGGCATGTCATGTTACCTCTAGTGTAAATATTCCCCTCCCCCCCAGTAGAAATGGGGGCAAAGGGAAAAGCTGAGTTGTGATTTCACACTTTGTGTAAATGGTGGTATGGTGCCCCTCTATTCTGCCTCAGAGATTGTGAGGTAAGGCTCTAATTTGGTCCCGCTTACTCCTGGTGCACGACCCCCCCGTCCCCTCTATCCTACCCGTATGCCGCTGTCTGTTACTATTCTGTACAGACGCTGACAGTGTTAGGTGACCTAGCGGCTGGGAGTGAGAGCGACGCCTTGCGCGTGTGAGGGGTGCAATGATGACGGAATCATGCCTGAAAGTTTGACTATTCAAACTTGCACTACTGGCAGGCATCGCTTGGAGATTTTTGCATACCTGAAAACCACAAGTAAAAAAAACCTAGAAACTTCTCCTAAAAATCTCCTTCCTAAAAATCCATAACTGTTGTATATTACATCGTAGTCTTTGGCAGTCATCTGTTTTCACTCTCTCTGAGAGACCTCTTCATCTGGATGTACCTGTTCCTTGATGCCTAGGTGATCGCAGGGGCAGGTATGGATGTTGACTTCACCATAATCTCCCCCATCGGCTACCAGCTGACCTCAGAGTTCCGCAAGTCGGATGGGATCCACACGTGAGTGAGAGCTCCTCCCCAGCGCCTTTTCCAGC
This sequence comes from Brevimyrus niger, assembly GCA_015164015.2. Lineage (NCBI taxonomy): Eukaryota > Metazoa > Chordata > Actinopteri > Osteoglossiformes > Mormyridae > Brevimyrus > Brevimyrus niger. The sequence goes on along the minus strand of JAABNY020000045.1, from coordinate 15,327,257 downwards.
ATGTGGTCCTCCAAGAGTTTGCTTATCTAATGGGAAGGCTGGTGAATATTATACGGTCATGGATGACTGAGTGTGGACCGGTCTGCCAGTTTCTCGTCCCCCTCGATCCATCCTCCATTTTGAATCCTAGTGACTCTGTTTCAGTCCTCCTTTAAATTCCGTCACTGTCTTTTCTAATTGGTTGACTGATGTGTAGCTGCAATTTACACCTCTCTTGTCATTGGTTCACTAGTGCATTAGCAGCAAGTGCTACTATAGAGTGAACACTCTCTCTCTCTCTTGCTCGCTCGTGTTCCCCCTCTCTCATTGTCTGCTCTGTCCATGCTTCTGTGATGGTGACTTTATCACAGGGTGGAGCCCACAGAGGAGGGAGACTATAGGATCTGCTTCGACAACAGCTTCAGCAGGTTCTCGGAGAAGATGGTGTTCTTCGAGGTGATCCTGGAGGGGCCGGGCGGGGGCGCAGGGGGGGAGGACGACTGGGCGGACATAGCGGAACCCGAGAGCCTCTTGGAGTACAAGCTGGAGGACATCAGGGTGAGAAGGACACCAAGCCCCCACCAACTTTGAATCTCTTAACCCCTCTTCCTGATTAATCTTCCTGATTAATCTCATTAATCTCAATCCCCCTCCCCCCAGGATTCAATAGATTCCGTTCACCGTCGCCTGGAGCGCAGCCGGCAGATGCAGATGTCTCTGCGCATGTTCGAGGCCCGTGACCGCAATCTACTGGAGGACAATCTATGGCGCGTCTCCTTCTGGTCCTGCGTGAACATGCTGGTCCTCCTGGGCGTAGCCTTCACCCAGGTCTACACGGTACGGCGCCTCTTCGACGACAAGAGGAGGGTGCGCACGTAGCCCCGCCCCCCTCACCTTCACCACAGCCACGCCCAGAAGTGGGACTTTGGGCAGGAGACAGGAACTGTCATTCAGAAAGATGGGCAAGCACTAGGGAGGAAGTGAGGTATGAGACTCGCCTCTTCTCTTTTCTCTCATTGGTGGAGACCTTCCAGTTAAATCTGAGGCATAAACCTGTGACTCTCCTTGCCGCCACGTTCGCTACTACACTGCGGTGATAGTTTAGCGACTAGCATCTGGTCTGTCAGCCGCACCTGTCTGCACTGGCCTGTCTCTGCAAATCTTACCAGTGCGTTTCTCTGTAAATCCCTCCTATCATCCCGTCCCTGGACACGTATCCAGCCAATGGGAATAATCACCATGTTTACATTTCTTTCATCAACGATCCCTCATTGGTTGACAGTTCTATTTCCCGCCTCCTCAGGGCCACCGGTCATCATCAAATTCTTAGATTTTATTTTTTATTTTTTTAAGTCCCTTGGACCTGATCTTGTCCCTAATGAAGACCATTTTCAACTTTCACCTTTATTTTTAGGCATTGCAAAATTTTATGTGAAGCTGAGAGGTACTTTTTAAATCATGTGTTTACTATATGTAAGGACCCAATTCTGTGATTAAGATTATCTGCACAGGTGTGTGTGTGTGTTTTGGATGTATGTGGTACTAAAGGTGTGACTTTTCATGATTTAATAAAGTTTTAGTAGAAAAATTAATTCAGCCTCAAGTTTATTTTAACTTGGGTGTAGCTTATGAAGCCTCTCAGGGAGACGTTTTTTTTTTTTTTGGCATTTGATGGTGGGTACGTGCTGAGTTTATGTTCTTATGACTTGTCAAATAGGCCCCAGCACTTAATTTGTACAGGAGAAGGGTAGGGATCCAGCTGGAAAAGCAGGGGCCACACGTTTTAAAAGTGGTATATTACTAAGAATCGACATCCATCGAAAAATTATTGATTGACAAACAAATAGTTTTGTATTCTGCATTTTTTGGTAGGGCCCAAAGGGAGTATAGGGGAGGAATCATAGTGCGTCGATGTTGGCTGTGGTTACAATATTTAAGGTGATGTGTCACTGTCCGGTATGGCAACAAAAACAGATTTCCTTCGCAGCTACTGATTTTTTTCCAGATAAATTTGCTTGTGCAAGGCAATATTTTCCTGGGTAGGGACACCATTTTTACTAACAAAGATTATAAATGGAAGTTAATATTCACAGGGATAGTGGTTGGTGTTTTTTTAAATGGTGATTTATTATAATGGTTGGGGTTTTTCATTTTTAAACCAGGAAAATGGAATAGCTTCAAGTATTAACATTTTAATCATTCCCATGAGAGTTTCATTTTCACAGCACACACATATCAAATCTGCTACTTCTGAGCAGAACCGCCTTCGGTTCATTAGACACCTGATTTACGTTAATATCGGGGCCTGAGGGAGTTCTTTTACGGTTTGGTCGTATGATACAGACGCTATGAAGCAGCTTCAATGCAGAAACTCCCCTGAGCTTCCAATCATCAGTAGACATCGACGCACAGAAAGTCGCCCCTTACATGCCAGCGATTGTTTCAAACCAGCACCACTCTAGATAAACATAACAGACCCGACGCCCCCCCCAAGATGCCAGTGCTAACTGTTTACATGCCATTCAATGTGCAAAATGCAGAGCAATGCCCTTGATTATTGGAAATATAAATTTACACCAGTCCATAGGGCAACATGTTAATGACAACTGAGATCTAACATGTATGCAAGTTTAAAAAAAATAAAAAATACACATTTGTATATAACTTGATTTATATCTTGGGCTATTTCATAGTTCTTTAAATCATGAATCTGTATATTGTTTAAAATTTCTTTTAAAGTACTTCAAAGAATTTGAATTCCAGTGATTATCACTTCAATAGTTTGGTGCATCCAGTGACGTGTATTTTTGAATCCTGGTATAGTTGGAAACCAAATCTGTCTTCCTCTAGAAATCTCTGCATGTTTTTGGCTGCTGTAGTCGTGGCACCTCTGAGTTCCAGTCATATTTCCTTCATTTAACAACTCTTAAGTTTTATGCGGTGCGTCCCACCAATATCCTGGGTCGGTCTGTTCACCACTGGTTCCGAGGACCTGGGCGCCTGTTCAGAGTGATGAAAGGACAAAGACTGAAATGCAAACCCAGCACGTGATGAATGCAGGCGGCCCGTGAGCCTGAGTTTAATCACTGCACCGTGGAGTAGGGTCAGATCCACACGTTTCTGGCCTTTAGCAGTTCCATTAACGCAAACCCAAAGACCTCTTCTGTGTTCGTCATGGTGCGGGTTAGAGATCACTGCAGGAACAAAGTTCATCAGACTAACCTGACAGAGCCTTGCTCTTTACCTCCCTAGCGTTCAATCTCACGTGATCCAATGACACCCTTGATCGGTGAAGAACGGGCTATACTTTGGCCCTAAATGTAACGTGTTGTCTGGAGTGGTCCATCCCCTTTTTGTTTAACCTGTGATATACTAGCATTTCAGTACTAAAAGTTGCAACAAATATTTTTGGGTTCTGTGCTTATGACACCGTTACACACGCAATTTAATCTTCAATTATTATTTTTTTGCCCCAGTATTTGTATGTCAATTAAACATCAAAGGACGGTAAATATAAACCAATTGGCTCCTCTGGTTATTTGTGACGATCTCGTACGACGACTCCTATTTAAAGGAACCAATGTCGCTGCTGTAATCGATATCACAGCCAGTTCTGCAGAATGTGCAGAGATGGGAGAAAGGTGGCTTCAAGAAATCCTATATAGGGGAGGGGGTTATCCCACACTGTCAATCACTTCCTGATTTTATCCCACAGAAAGTCATACTGTAATCAACCTTCATTTCTCACCCACCACTACAGTAAAGCAAGAACCTGTGATTGGCTGGAAAGACTTGCTATAATCTCAAGAGGTTGACGACGCAAATCTCACCCACCACCCAATCACCGTCACGACAGTGGAAATGAGGAAGTGATCGGACCAATCAAAAGTCATCTCAAGCCTGGACGGTTGCCAGGACGCCAGGTGGCAAAGGCTGTGCCGAGCGTCTTAAACGGAGGGAGGCGAACACACCAGAGAGGGGGAAGGACACCGGGGAAGACGGAGAGTGATAGGAACGACACAAAGAGTAGACACCAGCCACCAGAAGCCGTTCCATTTATTGTACACATTAGCTTTTATTAATGCTCATTTCATTCATTATTTGTACTCGGTTATTCGGTTCCAGTCAGAACGAGAGGCACTTAAGTCAGGAAGCATGTCCGGTTCTCCGAGTGGGAAGGCTGGGTCGCTCGCACGCCCTCTCCATCTGCATGGACCTGCACGTTCTACCTTCAGGAAGGTTCTCGAATGAACCTCTGCAGGAAATCACCGACCGTGACTATAAGAACGAAGCCTTCGGCCGGCTGTCTCGGTAACGCCGAGGTCCCCGATACCCCGACCGAGGCCGGCCGGCCGCCATCCTGCTCTCAGAGTCCGCGTCGTCTTCACAGGAAGCTCATCGGCCCACAAAACCCAAACTCCTCACACCCATCTGTCAAAATATGTAACAGAAACCACACCCACACTCGGAGAGGGTGCTGCTTTCTGCCAGTACCTCCCTTTGAAAATCCTTAACTAATTCCACAGGACTGCACCTGTATTTACAGTCTCTTGCGGCGGGACATGCACAGCAAGCCAAAAAGCATTCGGACCTTGGCCATCTCCCCCACCCACAGGTTCGACCCACCAATCAAAACGGAAAACATTCAGAGTGTCTGTCAGAATGCTCACATTGCCAAAGAGCCCAATTGAACGAATAGAATCAGGAGTTACAGATGTTCCATGATCATACCCAGAACACACCTGACAGACGCTTTCTGCTTCTAAAGCTTTTGGTTTTCTGTGAAATTTGTGCAGGATAAGGGGGAAGAGATCTGAGACCGTTACCCCAATGCCAAGAATGATGCTGATACGAGTTTTAAATCAAGGGAGGGGGGGGGGGGGGGGGCCCCAGGGGCCCCTGGGACTGGCCTTCACAACCGTGGAG
>JAABNY020000045.1:15287347-15310230 GCA_015164015.2 Brevimyrus niger | reverse complement strand
CGGGGGGCGGCGGCGCGGGGGCGGGTGGGAGGCGCGGGGGGGTGGGGGGGGGGGGGGGGGGTGGGGGTGGGGGGGGTGGGGGGGGGGGACTGAGCACCCTCCAGGGGTGGCCAGTTAGCTTTGCCATCATGCTTAAGTAATTGTTGTTGGAGGGGCAGAATTACCTTGGGATTTCTCCCAAGACTGGGGGACACCTCAGGAGCAGTGTATGAAAAATGGGGGGAGGATTAAAAAATGTGCTGCTTGGCCGCCATATATAGTAAAACGTTCGGAAAGCAGGACGGCGGCATGTTCAGGAGACGGGCTGGAGGGACCAGAAACGCTGCCACTTCCAGAGATTAATGCGCATGGGTAACGACCCTGGCTTTCCTGCACCCTCGTCTCAGGCATGACGAAGCCGGACAGTCACCTGAGTATTCTGGAACGGGCGTGGTCAGGCAGCACGGGGACAGCGACAAAGCCGACAGAAGAAAGGGGGGGGGGGCACGTCTCCGGATCAGTGATTTACAGGCAGATTAAGGACGTTTGCTGTGGTATGAATGATCAGTGTTTTCTGTCAGGCTAGTTAAAATAAATATATGGAAATGAGTAAAATCATTATGAGTGTATATAATGCACATAGCTGCCTGTAAATAATGGAGCCGATATAATAAATATGACAAATATATTTGACGAAAAATAGCCCACGATCACATGTGACATTTTAATCTGACACTGTAATATTTTGGTGCTGTAATCAGCCTGGAACTTGCCGGCCGCTGCTGTAACAGACTGTGCCCCTGCCCTTCCCAGCATTCAAATGGTGTGAGTCTCCATCCCATGCCCCCCCCCCCCCCTCCCCCCCCCCCCCCCCACCCCCCCCCCCCCCACCCCCCCCCCCCCCCCCCCCCCGGTACGTGCCTCACACCGTGGACGTTCTTGATGGCGTGGCTGATCTCTCGCCTCAGCTCCTTCTCATCAAACACGATCTGGGATGGAAGGACAGAGACGCATGGGTGCAAAGCCCATCACTCAGTGTGTGTGTGTCTGTCTGCGATCGTCTGAAGTCCAGGCAGGTAGTTCGTGCTCTGGGATCCCACGTATTCTGATGTGGGGTTTCCTCATCATTTCTGCCGTGATAAATGACTGCTAAAATTAAATTAAATTAAAGTGCAAGAACATTATTCTTGGGGACAAGGCTCTCTGGCTCTGCGGCAGCGAGGCGGGCGAGCGGGCACCTTGACCAGCTCAAACGGGAAGCGCTCGTGGAAGATGCGGTTGATCCTGGCTCCGCCCGACAGCTCCACCGTGTCCACCTGGTTTCCAGAGCCTTCTATCCGCTTCTCGAAGTCCACCCCGAACTGCTGCACCATCCTGGGAAAGGCGGACAGAGATGCTCAGTGTGTGTGTGTGTGTGTGTGTGTGTGTGTGTGTGCGCGCGCGCGCGAGAACAGGTCTATTAATACAAGTAAAAATAAGTCATTAGCTCCCTGATATTCATAACCCTTACTGCAGCACATACTGATACCTGTACTATTGCACAGAAAAAACCCCAGTGACGCAGATGACTGATGTGCAGCCAACATCTGCTATCAGGAGCGTACTCCCCCCCCCCCCCTCTCCTCCCCCAGCAGGGCGGTGCGGCCCACTCACTGCAGCAAAGCCTTGGTCTTGCGCGTGGGGTCATCCGGACGGAAGTTCTTGTACTCCTCCACCTCCTTCTCCAGGGAGAGCAGCTGGCTCTGCAGTTTGTTCCGCAGCCCTGGCAGCGTGTCGCGGATGTGGTTGGTCAGTTGCTGGGAAGATAGCGAGGGGGAAGCGCCGGGGGGGCAGGTTACGGGTGCGAAAGTCAGAAATGCCACGTTCCCCATTCCCATGAACATTATATTTCTGCTTTTTTGCGTTTAACGGCCCTGGATAAATTAACACCCCACACCCCCCCCCCTCACCTGGTTCAGCGTCTTCTGCAGGTAGGGCGTACCCATGCGTTCCGCGATATGCCTGTAAGACGGGTGCGACAGAAAGAACTTCCTCTCTGCCGCCAGAGCAGCACGAATGTCCTTCTTCCCATCGATGTCTTTCTGACTGCGGTTCACCACTCCAATGTAGCCTGCGGGGGGCAGCAGAGAGCACCATTTATGACCCTCTCCTCGCTCGCCACGGCCCGGGTTCCCCTACGGCACACCGCTGCGTCCTCCTCACCCCTGCGCAGGGGCAGCAGCTTGTTCTCCAGGATCTCCTTGGCATCTGTCCCTTCGTCCATCAGGTCCAGCTTGGTGATGACGCCGATGGTGCGCAACCCTGCAGAGGAAGTTAACGACAGCTAAGCTCCGGGGGTTTTGAAGACTTGGCACTCTTCACTGGAGGCATTCCGATTGGACGTGGAAGGATAGGGGCGGGGCTTGGCAGCATCACATCCGCATCACCGGAAGGCTTGGGGGTGCTAAAGAGGCGCAAGCGTTGGCGTCTAAGCAGACGGTCCCGAAAGCCCGCATCCGATGCTTACCCTGGGGGTCGACCTCCTTGGCGATTTTGAGGGCGTCGGAGTTGGCGAGGTCAGTGTTGGCCGGCGTGACAGCCAGGATCAGGCAGCTTTCCTTGGTGATGAACTGCAGCAGCATGTCCCTGATCTGGTGCTCGATATCTGGGGGCTGGTCCCCAACCGCCACTTTAGTCATGCCGGGCAGGTCGATCAGCGTGAGGTTTAGCACTGGAGGCGGGTAACAGGTGGGGTTAGAGGTGGGGAAGAGAAAGCACGAGATCCCAGCATGACCAGAGGATGCTTTGGAGAACGATTGACATGTATGTCGTACCATGAGGGGAGTAGACCCTCAAATTGATAGGAATGGGGGAGATTCCCTTATTGGAGCCCGTGATCCTGTCCGTCTCGGCCTCGATCTCCAGCCGAACCTCATCGAAGTCCACAAACTTGCGGCCTTTACAGTGCAGAAACTCCGCGTATTCTGCAGGGGGATGAAAGCGGGGCGTCGGAGCGCGGTAAGGCTCGACGCGCCGAACGCACTCGCGGGGGGCATCGCCGAGGAAACGGCAGGAGAGCGGGACAGACCTGCTTTGTTGTTGACCAGCTGGAGGATGAGGGGCCTGCGGGTGACGATGCCTGAACCTCGAGGAAGGAAGTCCCTGGAGGGTACGGAAAAAAAGAGGGAGGGAGAGAGAGAGAGAGAGAGAGAGAGAGAGAGAGGCCGGTGGCCAATGTGAGCTGCAGGGGAACCGCGAACAGGGCATGCTGGGAAAACGCTCCAGATCCAAGTCCAGGAAGTGCACCCGTCAGAACTGTACCCAATAAGCAGAAGTACACTCAAAACATATTTCATAAGAATGGTGCTTTGGTGCGCAACATAATTGTCTGTCGCAACTACTTGCAGACACACCACTTGATGGTTTCCAAAAATAACTCGGGGCGAGCAACATTGTGGACATTGCCGTCTACAGCCAGGGTCAAAGTTCGGGCAACAATTCCGACGTTGGGCGTGGCATGGGCGGGTCAACGAGCCGCGCTATTGTGCCAGAGTAACGCATGTGAACTTTCAAGGCGAACCAAAGGGGCACGCCAGACAGGTTCGCCTCGACACCTGGCGCGAATACCTGCGTACCTCGCCTCGACCTGCTGTGTCGAGCTTTAGTTAAAATGCCCGGCGAAATGTTTACAGTGACCCTGCATTAAAAACAAACAGCGCGTGCATAACAACAGGATCCAGGCGGTGCCCGAAGGAACGGGACGGATCTGATGGCGTGGCAAAGTGCCAGCCACAGTGACGGAAGGCCTGACACCGCACTGACATTTCAGCAATGTTCGGGGAGTGGATTCCGCTTGCAGAAATGGATTTTTGTGCAACTCTACGCAAGACCAGCAAATAAACACATGAACACTAAATGGCATCTTTGGCAATGTGCGTATTCAAAACGAGGCAGCAAACTCTCGTGCGAGAAAAACACATGGTACTCGTACTCTAGTATACTTTAATATCTTAGTATAATAAAATATACGTTTATAATTTATATGTTAATATTTTAAAACTAGTAAATATAAATGAAAAAATATATGCCAAAAAGTCTTTAATTAGGCATCTAGAAACATACATAATGTGGAACAGTACATCTCGGTTTAAGCGTTTTTGAGGCATTTGCAGTTCAAATCTGAATATCTTCAGCGAGGATACGCGAGTGACAAACGCTTAAAAATACCCCACAGTGTCTCTGACTTGCACTTCGTTGCGATAGCAGCCCCTCCTGTATCACAAGCTGCAGCGAGTGCGCAAGACAGGCCAAGCTAGTGACCTCTGCTCGTCCACTGCTTTTCCCCATCACACGCGTCGTCTTGTACAATTGCGTGCTCTTCGTTTCGTGGGATTTCCCACTAAATGCTACTCCCACCTCTCAAAACTTTGTTTTTACAAATACGGCAAATTATTGCTACAAGTTGTAGCTTGCTATTAAAAAGTGTAATACTTCCAGATCATCCTCCCCCCCCCCCATATCTGCTGTTTTTAGGCTTCTTTTGCGCATGACGTCACACGTCACAAAAAAACACAAACATCTAAAAAGGGGAAAAAACTGTTTTGCGATTAACTGTACTAATAGATTTAACACGAAATAGGAGCCGTCTTTGCAGAGACCGGCAAAAACTAAATAAGTATTAGAGATGGATCGATCGCGTATGGCTGATACCCGGTCAGTTAGATATTGGAACGGTGAATCACAAAAAAAAAAAGGAAATTGAATGCACAGGCAGTTATGATGGCAACATGCGTCATAATCGATATGAAATTGGGAATGACGCGAGACACACAGCATCACTTAACATACACGTTAAACCAAACCAACCAGTCTGAAATACACATTCCAGCTTCCCCTGGAGCCAAAAACACAGACAAAAGGCGGATGGGAGGGGAAGGTCGGGGGGGGGGGGGGTAAGGGCTGGAGGGGGGCATGATAAACAGGGTATATGTGAGTATGAAGAGGAGGAATGTGGGAGGACAAATGACTATTGGGGCATCAACAGCAAAAAAAAACGAATGAGGGGGATAGTGGTGGGGAGCAGCCATTGGCTAGAGGAGGGAGGCGGGACACGTGACCCAGGAGGGCCTGACACAGCACAACAGAGGGAATCCTGGCACAATGCAGCCAGAAAGACAGATGCGGGGCTGCACAGAGGCCGCCGTTCACAGCCGCTGCCCTGTCCAGTGTGCCGTTTGCCCCTGGTGTAAGAACACGGTAAGTGCAAGTAGAGGAGGGAAGGTTCATTAGTCATCAACAGGGGGCCATCTCAGTGTCCTAACGAGGCTGAGATGCACACAGAGATGGGCGCGTGCACACACACACACACACACACACACACACACACACACAGGGCTCCAGCGAAGAGGGCCACAGGGAATCGGCTGAATTATTGATGTGCTGTAAATGATAGACGAAGCCGGCATCTATTATACATCTCCTCGACCAGAAAGCACAGAACGGAAAGCCGGGCCGTGTGTGTGTGTGTGTGTGTGTGTCTGCCTGGTACCCCCATGCAGAGTCAAGCAGTGATGCAAGAGCGGGGACAGACAAAGCCAAAAACACAAACTGCTGCATGTTTCACTCAAAGACATCTGGATCACTAAGTGACAGGGTCTCATCATTCACCTTCTGTGAGCATCATTAAACTCCAAAACACACACACACGATTGATCAACAATTTCACCTTCTAGACAAAGACCAAAAAACGCCAGCGGAACAGAGCCCATTAGCCCGTGTGAAATAAGGTCGTTTCCCAGGTGCTGCGCTGTATTTAAAATGCGAGACACGGTAAGATGACAAGCCCTGATGTCACGTCCTTCAGGAGAGAGCGCGATTAATAAAGCATGAATACAAGTGCGACAAATCATCAAAACTAAGAAACAGTGTCGTACAAAGAACAACCGCACGGTGTTGGATTCTCTCCGCTTGTGCCGTTTTACACGTGCGGGCATCACAGCTGCCGGGGGGGCAGCGATCCCAATGTGTCACTTCGCGATTCACAGCACTGCACCAGTGAGCCAGCACTGCACCAGTGAGCCAGCACGTTCTGTACGATCAGCGAGATCAGGAAGACGAAGGGCTCAAAGAGAAGCACTGTATCCCCAACCTCTAAGGTGCCGGCTTCACCGCAAAATGCCAGGGAGCCAGATTACCACCCTGCCCAATCCACGCCCGTCTGCCTGACACAAGATAAGGCCCACCCTGTGACTGATGGAGTGCCACACACACACACACACACACACACACACACACACAGGACGCTGCACATTGACCAAGAGTTCATCGCCATGGCTACCATCGATTAGATTAAGGAGCTTGTTCGACTGACATCTGGACGCCTTGGGCTGGGGCTTCTGGGTAAAGTGCCATTCAAGAGATATCGTGCAATCTAAGCGCTCCAAGGAAACTTAATCTAACCCAAACAAGAACGAACATCCGCACTTCCCGGCGCCATGTCTATGACAAACGAGAGACAGAGACAGAGAAACAGAGAGAGAGAGAGAGAGAGAGAGGAGTTGAGAGTGTGAATCTCTGAAATGGCTAATCCATTCACTCACAGCTTGAATTTCCTGAAAGACCAGAACTCGCCATTGTTCTTCAGAGATATTACATCATCTCTGGGTATTTACAACAGCTTGCATAGTCTCTCGGTTTATGCGGGGAAAACTGCAAGGTTGCTGATAAAAGTAATGGTTTGTTGGGTCGACTCCATCTCGAAAATGGCAACTTAGGTCACAATCACTATCTTTAAATAAGTCACAGATGGCTTCTGGTGGAATTGCACCCTTCAAATGCCCTGTGTGCTCTTCCCAAAATAATAATCTGTGTCAATGAGTTAAATCAATTAGGGGAGAATAGCATTAGGCTTGAATTCCAAGAAATGAAGACACCAACAGGACGGAATGAATCAGCCTATCACTGGCGAGCCACCCACCCACCAGATGATGGAAAACAGGAAGCTGGCGAAGGCAATTAAGTGCTGTGTTCAACCCCGCCTTCTCAACTGTGAGCATGAGGTGGATTGGCTGCTGGAAAAACAATCATTGCAAAAAAAACTTAAAAGCCATTGGTAGCTTCAGGAGGCAATGTGTTGTACCACGCCCCCATCTCCAGTGAGCACACAGGCCCGAACAGGAGACGGGACGTTCTACTGTGCAAAATGGAGTAACCGGTCGAGCAAGATTGAGTCCGAGATTGCTGGCTGTCACTTTATCTGGGACGAGATCTTTTCTTAAGCAAAGAGGCGCCAGCGCAGTGAACTCTGGACCCGGCTATAAGAAGAACATAGCCAAGGTGGCCTCTGTTTCGGCAAAAAGAGTGAGAGATGTGGGCCTTGGGGAAAGAAAAAAAAAAACAACAAAAGATGGGTGGAGGCAGTCATGGCGCTAATTACACCCAGGGGCTATGTGCAAACCTGCTCGCTCTTCCTCTGAAATCAACAACAGAGGACAGATCGCCCATTCCCCATCGAGTCACATGATGGTGTGTGTGTGTGTGTGCGCGTGTGTGTGTGCATATGCCTGAGTGCCCGTGAGTCGCAGGTGAGCATTACCATGCCACAATATTTCCTTCTGCATGAGGGGGAAAACCACAAAGACATGACCATGGATCAACAGAATGACCTTAAATTACAAAAAAATAAAAAGATTAAAAAAAATATATATATATTTTCATTATATAAAAGACTGTTGTGATCAAATCAGGGTCTTCCCTACATGGAGGCTGCAAAAATTCAGGAGCTATTCCTGTTGTAATTAATGCAACATATTAATAACTGTGCAATTAAAAGCAACCACAATGAATAAGGTTAGTGAAGGGGTTGTTTGGGTTTCAGGTGCCCCAGTCAGGTCCTAAAACACGGTCGTCCAACAGGTTTTAGGGAATGCACTTATCTTTACTGACAGTAGAAAGACAAGCTGGGATCTCCTGCTTTTCAAATACATGCTTCAGGTAGGCAATTAAGAGCTCTATCCCACAAACATCTAGGTCCAGAGCTGGCCAACCGCAGTTTCAGATACATAGCGGGGACCCCAACTGTCAGCCAATCAGCTGATTGTTAACAATGGTGTTAGGGGTGAACTGCACCGCCTGCCGTTGCAACTCACGGGTAAAGGCTACAGCTTAGAAAAACGAACGCCAGCCGGAGCGGACTGTGATCGTGCCGTGCTTTTACAGTCCTCCCCTCCCGGACCCATCCCTACAGCATCACGTTTTAACGGGCTTTTAATCGTCCTCAGTGCAAACATCTGCCCAGCTGGTGTGGAAAGCCCGAGCAACACCTGCCGTACCCGCCAGTTCGCGGCAGGCGACAATTACAACCGCGAATTGTCTGACGGTAACCTAGATTGAGAAAGATCTGGGTTAACTTTTGACTCTGGCTTGGCTGTAATTGTCTAAAAATTATCAGATAAAATAAAATAATAATAATAATGCAACGGCAATGGGATTTCAAACCAGTAAAACACACAATGACCGCGATACAACTGCAGCGGCCCAACAACCAAGAGCTACGTCTGACATGACGGCTGCGCAAGCAGCCCTTAGAAAGTCACCCCTTTCACTTTCCCTCCACCCGTACGGAACCCCACCGGGTACGGTACCCCACCGGGTAGACTTCCCACAGCGAGCGGCACCGACCGCCCCGCTCCTTTATCTCCGCCCCCCCTTTCATTTCCTCGCTCCCGGCCGCTGTTCAACCTGCGTTAAGTGCGTAACTTGTTTTCGTGCATGACAAGCGGGTTTACGGGAAACGAGCGGGGCGAGAAGGAGGAAACGGCGGAGGAGCCGCGAAAACACGGGCGGAGGAGTGTGACTGGGGCGCGCACGAGAACCGCCACCGCGCGGGCTTCGCGCGGCGGCCAGCTAAGGCCGTGTTGTCATCGCGCCCGTTAATTAGCAATACGCGCTTAATCAGTCAAACTCACCTGCCGACGAAATTCTCCAAAACCGAGCTCTTTCCGGCACTCTGACCGCCAACCACGGCGATCTGAGGCAAGTCCAAGTTACAGCTCTGGCCGATGGAGCTGAAGGCGTCCTGAAGTTTATTTACGAGGGGAATCAAATCCTCCATCCCCCGGTTCCCCATTGCTGCGCTGGGCTCGCCTTGTCTGTCGCGTAGCAAACCGGCTAGCAAGCTAAGTACTCGTGTTACTTTGAAGGCTTGAGTTTCGCCCTACAAACTATTTGACTTCTTTATTCTAAAAGAAGACAGATGCAGTCAACGGAAAGAGTTACTTGAGATAAAAAATAAGGGTTTAACAAGTCGTTACCGGTAGCGCTAAACAAGACCGATCACTCAATCAAACGGATAATAAAAAAAACTCACTAAACAAAACTTCTATCATCCGGTCAGACGACACCAACCTCCGTTGGTGACTGAAACTCCACCCTCTGTCAACCAAATTCGCCACAGCCATTGGTTAAGTCAACTGCTCGTCAACATAGCCTGTCTTGTTATTGGTAGTTTCTTGTTCTGTCGTTCAACGTGAAAAGGCGTGGACGTGAGACTTGAGCGGCGGAACTTCGGAAAGTAATCTCAGTGGGAATTCATTATGTCAATCATGGTCTCGGACCCTACAACGCCCTCCCACATTCATTCAAGTCTAGATAAAGGTGCCCTATATTCTCACTGAACTTCGCTCTGCGTTACATATTCTGTAACGTTTATTAGGGAGTTACGAAGTTGACGTCAAAAGTAAATAACAAATGATAGCTAGACATCACTTAATGATTACATGTCAACATGACTACTGACAGAATTTAAAATGAGTGGCATCCAGTTTCAATCAGGATCCATGCACCGCCCAGTCAGACGTGGAGTGATAGCTTCGACAGAAAAAAGACGAAACCACATTTACAAGCTGACATTATACCTGAAGAACTACAAAATCAAGTTAATAAGCATTTTCTGGTTTTTGAATGACAGCTGAAGTTGATTACATTTGGCTATGTACGGCATTATAGCACATTTACTAAACTGCTCCGTTATTACTCAAGATTCAGACAAAACCAGACCCGCGTGTATTACACCAAGCCAAAGTGCTATTTAAACCATATTATTGGCAACGATTTTACAGTTTTAACCCCTCGGTTTATGTTAGCCCCCCACAATTTATTTAGGCCTGAAGATTTGTGCTGAATCGGTATATTTAAAGACAGAATATCAAAATACTGTTCCCACCTATCCCATTTCTGCAGATACAATCTAGTAAAATGCAATGACTCCAGCAATAAATACGGTTTCGGAAACTAAAATTCACTGGGCACTAGGCGTCGCTGCCTCTCAAAAATACAATTTAGAATGATTTAAACTTCATTCTCTCTCCATGCAAAAAACTTCCGCTCGATCATTCATTGTAACCAATCCAAATTAAAGAGAGACAATGAGAGATTGTGTTATACAGCACTACAAAGTAAAAGAAAATACTTTGCAGAAAATATTAGGCGTGTCTGTGTATGAAAAACATTGTCACAAATATGCCAATGCATAAAACGTATGGCGTTAAAATATGAACAAAACATACTATTTTTTTAGTTTATAACACAAGCATAAAAGGACAAAAATTAGCCATCAACCAATCGAGCAAGTAGCGAAGCGCATTCGCAAACATACTTCCGGTCACGTAGTTCTTACGTAGTATAACGTTCCCAATATGGCCGCCTCTACAATCCATGATGCCGAGATGAATGTCGCAAACTTTGCCTTGTCTTCTAAGCGAGCTGTATCAGCTCTCCCTCCTCTGGCACTGCGGATAGTGGCGGAGTGTCCTGTGAGCAAAGCCCGGGCATGTGATCTCGCCCTTCCTCACTCCACGGTCAACACGCCGGTGTTTATGCCCGTGGGGACGCAGGGAACTCTGAAGGGAATAACGGTGGACCAGCTTGAAGAGCTCGGATGTCAGATATTTTTGGGGAACACTTATCACCTGGGGATGAGACCGGTAGGTGCTTAACGCTCGGATCCCCGCTCCCACTTTCCCTCAATATTTATGCAGCTCAAGTACTGTAATACTTGGGTGGCTTTAAACATGAGCGGGAATGCCGTGAAGCAGAAAAGCGGATTGAAGATGTCGAGCGTAGTGGTGGTGATTTATTTACTAGTTCTGTGAATTTTCGCAGGGACCAGAGCTCATTGAAAAAGCAAACGGGTTGCACGGCTTCATGAACTGGAAAGGAAATCTGCTTACGGTGAGCGCTAAAGTGATCCCCGGGAAAATGAACTGAAGTGCGGGTGGAGAGCTGCTGGCCGTCACATGTTAACAAACACTTGCGGGAGGAACGGAGTCGCGAGTTGTTTCGGTGTGTACAAATACTGTACGTGTCCAACAAAGAGATACGTATTTTCTGCCTTCATGTGAACAGGACAGTGGGGGATTCCAGATGGTGTCCCTGGTCGAGCTTTCAGAGGTGACAGAGGAAGGTGTTAAGTTTAAGTCGCCTTATGATGGCCAGGAGATTCTGCTCACACCAGAGCAATCCATAGCCATCCAAAACAGCCTAGGTAAGACTTCCAGTGTGTCTGAAAGTTTGTGAAACCTGCATAGTTTTTCTTTTAAATTTCTTCAAGAATTTGACCTAAAATCTAATTAGATATGTGACTCCAACAAAGCTAATAACATGTAAAATGTTGTTTTTCATTTCATCTACTGATTAATATGATCCAGCATTAAATGTATGTGAAGTTCTGTTCAGGCAGGGGAGTTGAGTATTTTTAAACCAGGGACCCCCAAATGAAAATAACCCAGAACTAGGGGGGCACTACCACTGACAGAATGGGATGGAATACCTTCAGTGGTCATTTAACACATACCCCCCTGCCCCCTTCCCCTCATATACTCCTGCTCGCGCAAAAAAAAGTGCAAGATAAAGGATATCGCCGATTTTAAAAAAGAACTAATGACTGAAAGAGCAAGTGAATATGACTGCCCCTCAGGCTCTGACATCATCATGCAGCTGGATGACGTGGTGAGCAGCACCATCTCTGGGCCGCGGGTGCAGGAGGCCATGTGGCGCTCTGTCCGCTGGCTGGACCGCTGCATCGCCGCCAACAGGAATCCGCACCGGCAAAACCTGTTCGCCATCATCCAGGGCGGGCTGGACGCCGACCTCCGCAAAGCCTGTCTGGATGGTAGGGCAACACGCCGTCTTAGATCCTAGCGCCGATCCCAGAATCCTCCTCACCTCCAGATTTGCATACTATTGTATGTGTTGTTGTATAGTAGAGTTGTTATACTGCTAATACAGTGCAGCAAGGTATACATTGTGTATACTGTGATAAACTAATAAATTCTGCGACCCCCTGGTTGGGCAAAATGTATGGTGGGATCCCCACATCCGGCATGCTCAATATAATCGCGGGGCAATTTTATGGCGCAAATTTTGAAACGCTGCAATAACGTTTTGAAAACGCCATCAAAATGCTGTGTACCACGGTGTGATGCCTGGAAGGTATGACAGAATGAAGAATCAGACACCGCCGTAACCTACTTCTAGCCGAGCTTTATTTTTATGAAGGGGAATGATATTTTATTGATCCCCCTTGGGGAAATTCTCTTTTTGCCTCCCCCATCCTGCTCTCTGTGAGACACATGAGTTCAAACCGACAACCGTCCAATCACAGGCACAGAGGCTCAGCCTGCTGGGTCACAAGCCATCCCCAAAACCGTCATGCGTCCAATTTTCCTCAAAATCGACCACAAGAAGTCTTGACTGCAGCCTAAAACCAGCCTATTGCTCCCCTTGATCACACTGAAACAGTGTAATGTTGTCGGAGCATCATACGCTTACTTAAGTATTTAAATGCACACTTTAATTGACAGAGTTTGAAGGCAGCCTTAGAAGTTGGGGAATAAATAGTGTGGACTTTATTCTTGTAGTTTGATGAATGCATTTGTGTGCAGAGATCCGCCATTCCGGTTTTAAACCACAAATTTTGCGAAAACCTTAATCACGGTTGAATGAGAGAATCTTGGAGTTTGGCCCCAGAAAAGGCTTGTTGCTGACCGCTCGCCCCCTGCTTTTTCCGGCTCCCCGACAGAGATGACTAAGCGGGATGTTCCTGGGTTCGCCATCGGTGGGCTAAGCGGAGGAGAGGAGAAGGATGACTTCTGGAAGATGGTAACCCTGAGTACGGACCACCTCCCCCGTCACAAGCCCCGCTACCTCATGGGAGTCGGGTACGTGGCCTGGCATCGTGGCCTTTCTCATTAGATCAGCCCTTGGCACCTCTGCTGACCTGGATATTCACTTTTCAGCATTTTACTTTTAGTGCACAGGTGGGGATCAGTATGCAGGAAGTTCTAGAACAGATCACCTGTCATGTATCGCGGGACATTCTTTTCCTAGTATGTCGAGGTGGCCGACCGATTAGCAGTACGTCAGAATCAGCAGCAGGTTCAAATGTGAGGCGTGAATGGTAGTAAACATCGCCACTGACCAAGATGATGTAATACATTTTACTCAAATATTTGCCCTCTGTTGTATGAAAATCACTGGTTCCATATTGTATAATTTAATCGTAATGCTGTGCGTTTCCATCTTTTTGTCGCAATCTGTGTTCTAGCTACGCGGTGGATCTGGTTGTCTGCGTGGCTTTAGGCTGCGACATGTTTGACTGCGTCTTCCCCACCCGCACAGCGGTGAGCCTTTTGATCGCATATCAAATGTGGGGGAAATGTGAGAACGCTCTGTGGAGGAACAATAATCCTGTGCGACTTGACGGAGACGTCGTGTGCGTCATTTCCTAGAGGTTCGGCTCAGCCCTGGTCCCCTGGGGATCACTGCAGCTCAAACAAAAGCAGTACGCCAAGGACTTCCAGCCCATAGACCCAGACTGCTCTTGCTCCACCTGTAGGAGGCAAGTGGAACTGCAGCATAACCCGTGTGTGCGCGCGTGTGTGTGTGTTTGTTTCTAAATCAGTTTTGTCCCTGCCCCTCCTCCCCAGGCACAGTCGGGCGTATCTCCACGCCCTTCTCAAGTGCGACACGGCGGCCCTGCACCACATCACCATCCACAACGTGGCCTATCAGGTGAGTGTCGATAGACTGTGTGTGTGTGTGTGTGTTGCGCCGGGTGGGTGTATGCGCGTAGACGGGCTCGTCGCCTGAATCCGACAAGATCAGAGCGTCGAAGACGTTCCTGGTAGCCTGGGGTAAGATCGTGTGAAGTGCATCAGCGTGATCGCGAGTGTGCATTTTCACGGTGAGCGAGTGCTTGTGGACGAGAGGGCGCTGGTGTGTGTCTGCTTCTGGACAAAGGAAACCGCCATCGCACAAGTTTTAAGTGCACTTTGGTGTGTAATCCGGCGCGTGTTTATGTAACCGTGTCTGAGTGTGCAGAGTCTGATCTGTGGTGACGTGTCTCCCCCCCCAGCTGTCACTCATGAGTGCCGTACGGGAGAGCATCATGGGAGGCCGCTTTCCACAGTTTGTACGGACCTTCATGAGGCGCTTGTTTCCCTCGCCGGAGCAGTACCCCAGCTGGGCTGTGGAGGCGCTGGCCTCAGTCAACATCACCCTGGACGGCGTGAGCAAGGATGAGAGAACCTGAGTGAAGTGGACAGTATTGGACTCCCCCAGGGACCAAAACAGCACACAGGTGCTGGAAACCTGGGTACCACTGTTTATGCAAGACTGTATATTTAAACTTTTTTTAAAAATGTTTTTAATCCCTGATATTTTAAATGTCTCCATGGTGGTTGGGTCTACAACCAATGGAAAGGTTTAGAAAACGATCAGCATAAAACTCTAAAGCACCATGTGTCACACACACACACACAGTTGAAAATATATTAAAATAGGCCTGTCCGTTATTTATCAATTATCATGATTTTTTTACCCGTGGATTTGATAAATTTATATATATATTTGTTTATAGAGATTTAAGAATCGGCGGGTTTGGTGTGGACGTAGGGCAATTGAGGCGAGTGGCGCTGTTGCCATGGCGACCCGCGCTGCCGACGCGTTTGAGGACATGCGCTCCTTTGCATGTCCATCTCCACCCGCTACTGTTCCCTGAAATACCAAGAGGTCGACGCTGGTTATGAAGGATTAAAAACGGATTCGATAATAAAATGAACCATAATCGCGTTTGCAGTTCCTCTTAAGCGCAAAAGTTTGTGGCAAATTAAGGATGTCGATTAGATAACGAAATTTTGATACACGGTGAGATGTGCGGTATACTTTTTTTACTTGCAACAACGCTCATAATTATTTCCTGATGATTTATACTTCGTATAAGAAGCTCTTTTGGTGTTCCGAGGGTAAATCAGCTGACAGATGCAGAATAGCGTCCCAGTTCCGGACCCATTTTCTGCCAACGTTTTATAGGACCGCGGTGTAGCTATGTCGGTGTGTGACCACTAGAGGGCGCAAATCCGGGGTAGGGTGTTTGTGGCAGAGCCGTGGCTGTTAACGGTAGGGGAGCCCACGATTGATCGGCCCCCCAGCGATCATTCAGTCACGGCCAAGAGGAAATTTTCACTCCTCGGCACCACTTTTGCCATAAAAGTTTAATTGCGAGCGCAGCCACTTGACATCGTGACTCCTTTTACCGACAACTGCAATTCAATATCAACACAACCTTATTGTAGGCCTAATGGCAGCACCAAGTAGTTTGTCTTCTTGAATCTTTTAAAACCGTGTAAATTAATCGTTATTTTAGTCCCCTTAAGGAAAATTAGTTAGTTTTGGAGAAATTGTTTGTGTGGACTTGCCCATTTACCCCATGTGTAAATAGATGGAAATAGGATTTTAACCCGGCGCTGGTGTTTCCAAGCACCTACATTTTAACACTAAATTTAAACAAATTGTGCCGCCGACTGACGTAAAGAAGCTGTCTTCTTTGCAACAGGCCTATGGAAGGTTATCTGGGGGTCTTTATTGCAATCTTTACCCTCTTCCTTTTTCCAGCGAGAACAAAACCGCCCTTTTAAATTGAAATTTCGTCCCTTTAATTGAGCCGAAATTGGTGTAGGCAGGTGGACTCCTTTACGGCCGCGTTGCTTGTGCCATTGGCTTATCTGGAAAAGCAGCGTCTCTTGGGAGGGCTTTGTGGTGTCACCTCGCATTAAACCGGTGAAAAATTAGAAAAGCGTGAAATGGCACGCAGACTCTTTCGGGCGCCCCAGGTGAAGCTGCAGATTTGTTCCGTCACTCAGCTCGTTGCTTAATAAGCCTCAAAGGGCGCTCAGAAATTAGTTCAGATGTTTGCAAAATTAGGACTTCGCTTACAATACGTACGGAACTTCACTATGTGTCATACATGAAGCGAGCACCATGCAACATACAGTAAATGAACGTATTAGAAGAATCCGTAGGACATATGCGCGTGGACACGGGCATTTAAATGATGATGCTGGAGATGCCGGTTCTTACTCTCGACCACCCGGTGGAGACAGTGCATGGTGCTTATGGCACAAGCTTATGACTTCGGTCAATCTGGAGGTGCCTGAAAAGCAACCAGTTGCGCTCGAAACGTCTGAGAGCGAAAGGAGCTTTAATCGGTGATCGCAGCCGGGTGGCGGGCAATCCCTGAGCAGATCATGGGGATGCTCGCCTGAAACGTGCGATCAGCTGGTAAAACGGGGGCGGGGGGGGGGGTGAGATCGGTAACGGGTTTTCCTTTCCCACTTTACTTCGCACCCACCTCACTGTGTTCAGAGCTGACATGGTGGAGCTTGAGAAGGAGGTTCTGCCGCTGCCGCCGAGGTACCGGTTCCGAGATCTCCTGCTGGGGGACTGGCAAGCGGACGACAGGTAGGAGACGAGTGTAAACTTGTGCAGCGGATCGAGAGCGATATCTTTCATTTCGGATGAGATTGATGCATCCCCGCATCTACATGTCATAAATCGAAGCACGTTACGCTACCATTATTATGTCGACTGTAAAAGTTGTTGTTTTTAATTGTATCAGCTTTATTGGCCTGTGCATGTTTCCAAAGAATCATTGAATGCAGCCACAGTGCATTTGTGATCTGTCACATGCCGAGGTTTCAACAGGTTTACGGCAGAGAGCCTGGAAAACGCAGCCGTACGTACAAGGAAGGTATACACGTAGGGACTTTTGTAGGTGTGCAAGTTTAACAGCGAATTTACTGCCGAAAAGATTAATAACTTTTACCTCAAGATTTGAATAATTTGCAACCGCAATTATGGATTCGTATTCTTCTGATAAATCATGTATGATGACGTGATACGTCGCGTTATATCACTCTGGCTAACTGCTCCATCGCCCCAAATTTCAACGCAGAAGGCGAGACCTTTACTTCTGATGTAAATTGTATAACATTAGTTTTCTTTTTTCCCTACCCGTTATTAAAAAATGCTATTATATGTGTGCTCTAAGTATCCAAATCAGGGTGGGACCGTAAAACTAGGCAATAAAGTGTTATTGAAGCTGATGTCGCGAGAGGGATAGTCAGAGGTTTCGTACTATCATACAGTACAACGCAAATGACCTCTGCCATCATAACAATGGCGTTTTTCTTGACTTAAGGAAGAAATTGGGAGGAAACTGCTCAATTTGTGCTTGTCACCCAGCGTTTGGGGGAGGGGGAGGGTCACGCCCAGCAAGGCAAAGTCCCAGTTAACTCCCATCGTGGCTGTTTTCCTGGCCACACCGATATTGGGCTAAGGAGTAAAAAATATATGTTACGCTTAGGATGTAACAAAACTGTAGAGATGTAATGATTCTTTTTTTCCCACATCTTCGGATTGAAACAATATTCCTCCTGCTGTTCTGTACGATGCGCTCACTTGGGCCAGTGAAAATTGAACCTCAGTGGTTTTGCAGTGGGCTTCCTGTCACAATACAAGTACTGCCTGGCTCCTGTCTCTCACCTGCAGACCCAGACAGTGTCTCCTCTCACAGTTGGGTACAAGGCAGACGCTTGGTGGAACCAGCACATTTTTTTTTTCAGACTTTTGGATGGAAAGGCAGGAAAATGTAAATAAATGAAGAAAGGTCTACGCGAAATGACCATTGAGTTTGTTGGTAGCTCAACAAGAAGATCAGCAACCCCCTAGCCTCAAAGATAAGGGTTCAATGTAGGCTGCACCTGGATTTTAACACTTTAAGTTAATTTGTATAAAATAAATGCATCTAAATGACAATCCTTGATGGATAGATATGTGGTTCTGATGTCAAGATCATTAAAGTCTTGTAAGTGGATGATTGGATAGAAGAGAGATACTGAAACCCTCAGCTGTGTAAGCCGAGTATATTAAGGTAGAGAATGGAACAGTATTGATGGTGAGACCTTGAGGGATGATGTCATCTGTGTCAGTCTGGGGAAACTGTCAAAAAAACTTACCCTTTACTGCAGCCGGTGGCGCTAATAAAAGTTAGCACTTTAGCGCATCTGAAAAATACGCAACGATATGTTTTTTTTTAAAAGAGCGGGATTGTTTTCGGCCCACGAGCCTGTTTGGAGTGTTAGAAGACGATGGATGAATGGGAGTGATTAGTCCACTTACCGATCAAGTGATAATTTTGCAGAAAATGATAAGTGCCCATTTGTCGCTAGGCTACTTTTTCCGATGGCTAGCTCCGGCGGTGCTGTTAAAATCGCCTGAAGCGACAGGCAGCCTGTGATTACGACGTCGATAAGGGCGGGAAGGCTGAACAGCAGGTGAATCTGGAGCTCGGCCCCCGAGCGCCGGGATCCTGCCGCTGGCGGAATTAATATTCATATTAATTAACACCTGGCCGACACACAGAACGCCAGGTGAAGTGACTTAAAATGCAGATAATTGCTTTGGCAGAGCGATTAAGAGCATCGCTGTCTGAGAGCTGAGGCCACCCGTGAGCGTCGCGTTTGGGCAGCCCCGCTACGCGGCCCCTCTCGGTGGTTTGTGAGATTGTCAGCCAGCAATACATACCCAGCATGCCGGTCTTCACAGAGCAGAATAAGGCCGCTTAGGAAGGGGGAGGGAGCTACGATGCCCCCATGTCAGCTGTGCTGGGCAGCTCAACATCGCATCTCAGTTTTTCAGAGAACTGCGGGAGGCGCGGTGGTCCCTGCCCCCCATCTGAGTGTGTGTGGAGTTTGCATGTTCCCCCCATGTCATCCTTTGGGTACTGCCCCCCCCTCCAACACACACGCAGTCCAAAAAACATGCCGAGGTGAACTGGCCTTACCAAATTGCCCTGCGATGGGTTGGTGCCCCATCCTGGGTTGTTCCCTGCCTTATACCCATAGCCTCTGGGATTGCTTAGAAAAAGTGGGTTTGGATATGGATGGATGGGAGGATTAACTTATCTGGGGCTCCAGGGTAACATCAGCATAGACACTCAGGTGCTGCTGATTTAAATAACTCTTCTATCTTTCCCCGGGGGGGGCGAGGCTCTGATGATCGCCAGGGCCCTAGGCCATTGCCTCGGATAGCTTATACATTAATCCGGCCCTGGAGGAGTGGGGGGGGCGGGGGATCAGCATTGCCATGAAGATGGAACTTCTTTGGAGTGTTTTCTCTCACTGAAGGGTACAAGGGCCGAGCCCGTCCCCGGATTCCGAGCTGGGTCCGGTCACGAGTACCCGGTCCGTCGGAGCCCCGCTGGGGGAAGCCGGGCGTGTGCGTGTACGGCGGTCGATAAAGCGTGCGCGTGGCGCCATAAGAGTTATCCTCCCCAATTTCCCGTAAGCACGTGGCGATGGAAATATCAGCGGCATTACATGAAGAAGGAGCTGATTGGGGGAGAGCCGGGCCCGCGTGATTGGCTGGTTAATTCCTCATTTGAATTACAGGAAGCTTGTAAGTTGTGTTGCGCTTCCTTTGTTCCAATAATCTGGGAGGTGCCCCCCCCCCATCCCCCTCCATACACACCTGTCACAGTCTACTTAGTTGATTCCAACTTATTACGAAAGTGCTGAATTCCTCTCCATTGCTACTCTCTTCATTTTTCCTCTACATGCTCTGAGTGCTTTTTTAAGGTAGTATGTACACTGCCAACGCCCCCCCCCCAAAAAAAAAAAAAAACTGCAGGTCTTATCCACAGGAGTGAATCTAGGTTTTTTCTTTTAAGTTGGGGGGGGGGGGCGGCATAAAAGGGGCCATTATTCGTTATTCATACCGTGGGGCCAAAGTTAATGTATCATTAGCCATCGATATGTTTTGAATGTGAGTGAGCGACAGAAGTGGAGGTGCTCAGGGGGCCAATCAACTTTCAGTCCTTGTGGCTCCGCCTCCCCTTGTGCGCCTGCTTACCTAATTCACGTGCAGGCGGTGGAATAGCACAGAGACATGCAGAGCCGGGGTGGGCCTGTAATATGTCAGCAGGGTAATAGTCTGTGGTTTCACTGCCGCACCGATGCCCGGATGCTCCACACACCAGTCACAGCATGAGGAGCTTGTCGCATAAAGGCTGCAGACACTAATTGGCATGAGTGTTCGTTCACCTTTCAGTCTCCGGGCCGGTCGATGCTCCGGGTCCCCGTCGAGCCAGTACTGACGCGAGGTGCCCCCCACCACAGTCAGCGGCCGGATGACGACCTGGTGGCTTAAGGCTCCAGAAGCCGTGTCGGTCCAGGA
Source organism: Brevimyrus niger (assembly GCA_015164015.2). Lineage (NCBI taxonomy): Eukaryota > Metazoa > Chordata > Actinopteri > Osteoglossiformes > Mormyridae > Brevimyrus > Brevimyrus niger. The sequence goes on along the minus strand of JAABNY020000045.1, from coordinate 15,289,701 downwards.
GGTCGACAGGCTGGAATGGGGACTGGACCCCCCCCTCCCTCTGTATGGGACCAAACAGTGCTGAGGCACCACCGAGTCTCAGCTATTCAGTCATGCCTAATCCCTCGACCGTCTTTGGCCAGTTCTCTTACAGCAAGATGGCTTCTGAGGACTGACAGATGTATTTAATAAATGATAACGGGCCCCCATCAGCCAAGGCTTTGTTGTGAACCTCGACCCAGTAATGACTCTGTCCCCCACGTACCGGAGCAGGTTCTGGCACAGCTATCCACAGTCCCAAGGATTATCATACAAATTAGGGTCCACAGTGTTGCTGGTAGCTTCTATTGGATCACCCCCCCCTTTGATTCTCACTCTCTCTCTCTCGCTCTCTCTCATATTCTCCCCTTCTCTTTCTTCTCTCACTGGCTCACTCCTTCCCCCCCTTTAACAACTCCTCCATCACCTTCCTTGCCTTTTCTACCTTTTCAATCTCAATCCTTCTTTCTCAGCCTCTCTCTGACGCCTGTTTTTTTTGTTTTTTTTCTTCTGCCGATTTCCCCGCCTTCGGTGACTGAAAGATGCTTTGGGATGTGCTGGTTTTAAGTAGGAACTTCGAAAAGCAGTTTTCAGCATGTGTGAGAGCACTCGACAGAAGAGCATTGTGGGTAATCGGCTTACATCACTTTTCTGATGGAAGCAGTGCTTTGCACATGGATGGATTGATGAGTCACTGTCTTAATTTCGACTCCCAGCAGTAACACAACGAGTGGCATGGTCAGGGCGTAGCTACAAATTCTGCCTCCCCCCCCCGTGGTTTAACAATGCCATGCTACATTAGGGGCCCCCTTAGTGGACAAGTTGGATGACTGCTGGGTCTTGACTTCTCTCCTTGTAGTCTGTTGGGTGATATAAAATATGTGAGTATTTTGGGGGGGAAGAGGGTTCAGGAGGCGATTGGTGAAGACAGCTTCTAACAGGGTCCAAATGAGTCTTGGTTCTGAAGCTACAGATGAGGAACGCAGGAAATGAAGGTGTCTGAGGATTTGGCCACGGGAAGTGGATACAGCCCCAGCTAATCAGAGAGGCACATGCAGCTTTGTAACCCCGCCCCTCTCCCCTCGCCCTTCCAATTAAATCAAAACAAAGCCATTTATGGTGATTAACTAGCTTCCTTGTTTTAATTGACACTGACCAGAATGAAACCTTCAATGCGATTTAGGCAATGCAATTTTAACCGTGGTCCTGCTAAATTAAGCTGGCCTGTATCTCTCCGGCTTCTCATTTTATACAAACTACCTGCTAATGAGTTGAATCGTAACCAAAACAGAGGATAATATTGGCCATCAGGGCACTAGGGAGACATCAAGCAACTTCAGAGCAAGACGGTTTCAGGAACTGAAAGGTGTCTTAAGTGTTTGAAGTCTCTCTCTCTCTCTCTCTCTCTCTCTCTCTAACTCTTTTTCACCTCCATTTCGAAATGACTGAGCAGTAGGTGTGGTCCAGCAGGCCTACAAAGTAATCATATTTCGTTTCAGCTCCCTTTTAACATTGTCTATCTTTTCGAGAGTTTTATCGCCGCGCCGTGGTGTAGCCGCCGTGCTCTGACTCAGAGGTTGGTCATTTTGATGAAATGCGTTCCCTACCTAAGCCACTGACATTCTAAGCCGGGAAACTCTTCAGTGTTGCATAAAGGTTCCATCAGATGGAGTTCCCAGCATGCTCGGCTTCCCGCGGAGACGCCCCCTAACTGGTTTAGTGCTGATGGGGATGTTCGTTTGAAAATCAATGTGGCTTCGCCAGTATTGTCAGCCTCCAGTCTCGGGAAATTCATTTCCATTTAGTGGCTCCTGCTACACTCCTCCTGTTTCGATTGCTCCTGCCTTAAATCGCGCCAGGGGATTCCAATGGCCGCCGCGTTCCCACATGGCGCCGTTCCCGCTGGCCGTCGCCGATAACGCCGGATCGAAAGAGAGGGAGCCGCGGGAAGGTGAAAATGGAGTTGAAGGATGGAGCCGGGCCGGGCGGACGGAGCAGGAGATGGAGCCTTTCTTTGGTTTCGTTATCAGACCTTCCTCTAGATGCTTTGACTAAGTTAAAGTGGACTGGTGTTGAGTGGACCGGTGTGGACAGCGGGAGTTGGCGGAACGTGCCTGTCGACGTTCCTAGCTCCGGGGGGGGGGCCCGATGCAGGGATTTCATTGAGTCGCTGACAAGCTCCCTCTGTGCGCAGCACCCAGAAAGCTACAGACTCTTATCATATTTCATCTGCCGGCTTTGCAGGCTCCCTTTTCCGAGGGCCGTTTAAGATTGGGCCGGTAATGCAATCAGCCGTCTGGGGGATGTGGGCCAGTTGTTAAGGCAGGGCTGGGGGC
>JAABNY020000045.1:15216153-15239556 GCA_015164015.2 Brevimyrus niger | reverse complement strand
CTGCCTTGGTGAACGCAGGCGCCCCCAACAGGATCTGAATAAAGGTGGATGTGAATAATAATGCGATTCTGTTTTGTGATTGACGTATGACAGCAGTCCCCATCGCCTTGACAGAAATAGCAGCTTTTCAATTAATTTCAGTTTCCCAAACATTTAATCCATAAACTAAAGCCGCCATAAAAAGAGTGGAAAGAGTGGAGTTTCACACATTAGACGTGACCCTGGGACCTCCTTTATAAAACGGTCCCTGAACTTTCACTGAAAATGAAACAAGCTATTAAACTCGAAACTCAATTATAATAACTTTATTTACAATATTTCAACAATGGCAATGGCGAAAGATACATAGGAAGCGATAAAATGTCAATCTGCGTTACCTCAAAATGCATCTGTGGCCCTGCATGTGACAGACTGAATGAAAACTGAGAGCCAAGACCGTCCACTGCATGTAAAACATGTTAGTCATGAGTATTGATACTGTTGGTACAAAGTCAGAAAAAAGTAGCTTTGTAGCTTTTCTCTTATGGGTTTGCCAATTGTACCCCAGCTGTACATCAGTGTACTTTTAAGATACAGAAATGGACCCCGAGAAACATTTTCGTACCATTGGGGGTACATTAATGTTGCTTGTACCTTGAGGTACCACAATGTACCAGGGCTGTACCCCTGCTTCTGACAGTGTAGTTTATCCTATCTTGTCATCCCAGTCACCATGCAGCAAGGTCTGGCTCCCGGGTGGGTATAAAATATTTGACTGCAAGTCTATCTGACAAATCAATGTAGCCTAAACGATAACTATGTAGGAAGCTCTCAAAGAGTCCCAGCGAAGCGCAGCATCCGGACAGCCGCCGAAAACACGCAATCAGAGCATATTCACCAATAAGCTGCCTCATATTCTCTATTTAGACAAAGCATACAGAGAATCTTCCATAGGCTTCCACTGACGCACTGTGTCAGTTGGTGTCTATGGGCTGCATCGATTCTGGTTTCATCGGGGAAACCTCTTTCAACACTTTCGTGGGGGGGAGCTGAGCTTCCTGGTCTTGGAGCAATCGTTTTGTTGCCGTTTCACATTTTCACCGAGACAAGCCAAAAAGAGGAACTCTTTGGGCAAAGGTGTCAGTCAGTGCAGAACAAAGTCCACATGAACGGGGTACCTAACCGAGGGTGGATGAGGGGGCAGTTATAGCGTGCGAACGAACTCCCTCAGTCTCTCTGCTCTCCATGGGTCTGAAGGCAGAACTCCTCCTCAACTGAGCCCCAAAAGGAGGAGAAAGAAATCAGGGCCACGTCATGAAGCATTAAGCAATAATTACGCATGAATACGCACTTGAACCACATGAAAGTTTGAAATGCAATATGCATGCCAGATTCGAAACTGATCATAACCGTATCACTCAAGACATTCAGTATAATTCATTTAATAGTCTGTAACACGTATTGTGAGTACTGGGGAAGTCTCAGACGTTTATTTCATTAAGGCCGGATCGCATTTCTCTGCATGTGGACATGCGGGTTGGCTGTGTTTGAAACGTCCACATGTAGTCCACTATATAGTGACTCAACTGTAAATTTCCTTCACTTTATAGAGCACATACAAAATTGTCTCAATAATGTTTATTATTATGACGTGATGTGGCGCTTCCTTACACTTGGCTGGTAGCTGAACTAGTGTGTTACTCACATAGTAACTTGTACATAAGTTCAGTGCTGTTAATTTTTATCCATATGACTGCTGGTAATCTTTTCAACTTACACTGTTATATTTAAAGCTGCTAAATTATACCTGATTGCTCTACTGCACTAGTTCAACATCGAGCTACATATAGTATATATTATTACTTTGTTTTTTTATATAATACGTAGCATATAAAGTATGTATATGACAATAAAGCTATTCTATTTTATCGTATTCTGTTAAGATTATATGTTGTGTGAGTGTCGAGACAGAAATTTGTCTCTCCGGGTAGAGGTAGTGTCTAGACGTGGCTACTGGGTGAGGCTCACACAGGTCCGATGTGGTGTGGAGGTCTGAGCTGATGGAAAGTAGAAGTTGGGTTATTACCTGACATTGTTCACCTGCCCTGGTCTAACTCCCCTTCTGGCAAAAGGTAAATATGTAACAACCATCAAATAAACTCATTTGAACAATACCTTGTTGCACCACCAGCTGCACTTGTGTGGAAATGTCATAAGCCGCATGAAGATCTACCCCGCACCAGTATGTCCCAACATCCTCCTCTGACAGGCTGGAGATGTTCACCGTGAAGACATTCCGATTCCTGTCATCGTACAGCTTAAATCTCCGGTCTTCGATGGAGATCTCGTCCAAATTGTTTTTAATCACATCACTGCAATATGCAAACACTTCCCCTTTGCACAGGTACTTCCGGTTGGTTCCGTAGTAGCCGTCGTAGGGACATTGTATCACGGCCGTTCCTCCGCTGAGCCCGCTGACTTTGATGAGCTCTCCCGTTACGGGAGACAAAGCTATTGAAATAAGGGCGAGACTAGCAGCGAGCAGCATGCCGTGGATCAGTACCGAGGAAGCAAGGGTTGCTCGTCCAAAAAAGCGAGGTTACCATAGGCGGAAATGAGCTGCGTCTCACGCAAAGCTGTAAGTTGGACATTCATCGAATAAGGACGTGCATCGCAGGAGAGGTGATTGCTGCCTCTAGTTTGCTTTTGACCCTGAGCATCACATAGAAGCCTCATAGATTCTCACCCCACATCTGCGGTATAGGCAGCTAACTTCCTTAAAATGCACTTCCTCCTGCGAGCAGCTCTCTGATGCAGCGGCATGTATCAGTGGTGGTGAGTTTGCTGCTGAGATCCCTATGGCCGAAGCCATCTCTCTCCCATAATGCCTTTCACCCTCACCAGGTCTTCCCTTGGCAAACCCCACCCCCAGCTTCCCATAACCCACTGACTCTGACATCCCATCCTGCTCCTCCTGACTTCCTTCCTCACATTGTTCTGGTTTCTTTCAATCCTGAACCATCACCTGATTCTGTACATCAAACTGACATTTATGGTAGATGGGGCACAAATAATATAGCATGATACTATTACTTAAGTATTATATAACCAAACTAAGTCTTAGTTACACATTAATCTCATGTTAATTCATCATTAACGAATCGTGATGCATTTTTATCAAGCAGTTACTAAATGTTACTATATCTACTATATCTGTTAATTCTTTAAACCTTTGTGAATTACTGAAGGAACAAATCATGAATAACACAAGTGAAATAATGATCTCATGTTTGATCATCATTAACGAATCATGATGTATCTTTTTTCTCAAGTAGTGACTATATTTGTTCATGATTTGTTATTAGTCCCCGTCGGGTGAAGTGTTTACATTAATCCTTAGGTGTCACTATTATTCAAGGAAACATACTTTTATTTTTGAGAAACTAGGGACAATCCATGGTGCATGGGAGCCTTACTCAGGGGACCAATGGTAAACTCGCTCTGCGGATCCTGGGATTTGAGTCAGCAACTTTTCAATCACAGGTACAGCAGCCTCACCCTCTGAGCCACACACCGCCCCCTGCTGGTGATTACTAATACTGCCACACACTGCCTCTCATTAAAAACCACCCCAGATAATTCTGCATAAGATAAGTGCATGAAGAATTTCGTCATGTTTAGGTGTCCAGTTGCGAGGAGCATTTCTGAACTGGTGGGATTGGGAGCGTTTGCTTCAAAAATGACTTAATGACCAAGGCAAAATGTAGGTCCTGAGGCTTAAACCAGCTGGAAAAAACGAAAGTAACACTGGAATTATTCAGTTACAAGAAACTATGTCAATTATACAAGTAGCAGAGGAATTAGTTAATTTGGTTTTGGTGCTCTTACAAAAAAATCGAATTAAATTAAGGCTATTTCATTACTGGGCGTCATTTATTCAGATCAAAGGGCTCCCCTTCCATTCTTTATTTAAGCCTCAGTAGTCATTTAAATTCCTCTATTGCTAAAGTCCAATGCAATAATAAAACAAACACAATATCTGCGTATATTTACATAAAGGTCCAATTGTAGCCATGTGTAGTTTCACCATCTTATTAGCAAAATAATCCTGTTGTTAGTGTAAAAAGGGGCAAATGTACTAATGTTCCTGTCTGTGAAGCCCTTTACAAACTGCCTGCGACTTAAACCAACTCGTGCGTCGGCCTGATATCTGCACTCAGTCAACCCCCTCATCCTTCCGCTTTGTCTCTCCTGTTTTATGAACAACAGCAACAAAACAAACAATTATTGGTCCTCAGAGGTCAAGCTGTCGGGCTTGAAGGCTCCCAGGCTAAAAGAGCAGCCAGTATACAAAATCACACCTTTCAGGCCTTTGCACTTAGGCTCTGCTGCTCGGCTGGGGCTTGTTTACTCTGATCGGGCGCCTGGTTCATTAGCCACGAGTCTGGCTTGTAAAAACGCCTGTTCATTAAGCGTCTTGCCAGAGGCTGTGAGGGAGTACAGAGAAAAAGACAATCATTATTGCAGCTACATCTGGTGCTGATCAAAGATTCCGAGTTGTGTAAATATGTGCAAAAAATTCTCAGAAACCGTATAAGACAAGCTTCAAATCTTGGTATTTAACTGGGCTATTTCAAAACAGCGGTTTTTCAATAATATTAGTGACTGCAAGCCTAAGTATGTTTTGTAAGAGATCCTTTTAAAACAAGCCTCAAAGCGTTTAATCTTGCGGTAAAGTAATCCTGACAAAACCAGACGTCGGCACACAGAAAACAGGAGATACGTCAGTGCAAAGACTGGCAACACATGCTGGATAATGTATACTACACTACTTTAAAATACTAATTCATTCAGCAAATATGGTAACAGTCACTTACGTTAACGTACGCTAACGCTGCCAATACCTTTAATTCAGCAATAAACTGTTTTTTGCCCCGAGAGGCCAAAAACAGACACTCAGATTTAACAATAATCAAAATGCCACTTTCAGACTGAAACGATCAGCTTGGACTGCAGAACAATCGACTTGAACATTTTTGCTCCTTAAGAGCCTAAAGATATAAAAACAAAACATGTAAATGGGTGATTTATGATGACTGTGCCTGTTTTCATAGCATATTCTCTATTAGAAAAGAATGAAACATCCATCCATCCATCCATCCATCCATCCATTCTCTGAAACCGCTGATCCCATTCAGGATCACAGGGAGAGAAACAGACGATACAAAATAAATGTCCTCTATTCGGGGGGAAAACTGTTGTGACCCTTTTTGGGGTTTTGTCTTGCTGTGGTCTCCCCCCCACCCCCCTTCCCAGCATGTCATGGTTTTACACTGTTCTGTAATTCTGGACCAGGCCCAACTTAGAAGCCATCGACCCCAGTGAGAAAAATAGAAGATATAGTGGGCGGGATTACAGTACACTGTCAATCAACCAGTCAACCAATCACACAACATAGTGCTCATTCCTTATCTGATTGTTTTCCACTAGGCGAAACCAGGAAGCGACTGGCAGCGGAGGGTAATCCCACCCACTGCTGCATCGAGGATCAAATCTCCCATTACCCTTCTCAAACAACTCTTGTAGAAACCCTTACTGGTCACCAGGTGGCACTGTTCCACACAGCCACTTTCACAGGAGAGACACTCAACGGCTTGGAGTTGTTGCCATTGATGTTTGCACCAGGACAGAAGAACGGGAACATCCTCTCTGTGAAGTGGTCCTTAAAGGTGTATATAGCCGTCATGGTCAGTGGGTTGGAAAAGGTCACCTGGCCAGAGTCATAGTCCAGCTGCACACTGACCCTCTCCAAGGGGCCATTCAGTGTGAGGGGGGTGCGGGGCGTGGTCATGGCGGTAAACTCGCCCTCGCAGTGCGAGATGGTCCAGAACCCATCCTCAGGCCTGCCCGACATCTTCCCCTTCCTGTTGACAGATTCTTTGACCACGCCCAGGACCCAATCCTCCTTGTTCCCCACCTCCACCTCCCAGAAATGCCGGCCCGACAGGAAGCCCTCCGCGCCCAGGACGAAGACCAGGTGGTCGAAACGCTCAGGGTTGTCGGGCACCTCCTGGACGGCGCCGCTATTGGTCACGCTGGTCAGGTCGCTGGACAGGGAAAGCCAGGCATAGGCGGTGTTGGGGTCCAGCATCACTGGGGCTGAAGGACGCAGAGGAGTTTTTGGTGTAACAGGAAAGCATATGGAAATGGGCCGGCGAAAGACAAACAAAAAGCCCTCACTAACTGCTCACAGAAATATCCCCGAATTAATCCAACAGTTCCACAGAGGGCCACTGGGAAACACTGCGGTCTCACACCTCCAGGATTAAGGATTTAATTCCCAACCTTGGCTCTGTATGTGGATTATTTGCCCAAAAGCTTAATCCAGTGATCCTGGGTCTCAAAATCGCCCGTAGTAAGTCTGTGCCCCAGGATGGTGTAAAATTATGCAAACAAATATAAAAGTAAAAATGCACTCGGCCATAAATCCCTCGTGGTTTGGGCACTCATGCCAATTTCAACTTTTTTTGTAATTTTTTAGCATTATAAAGAGCTCATCAGGTGTGCTGGCTGTTCTCATGTCCTGGAGAATTGTATTTTTTTTTAGGTATTTTTTTGGTTTGGTTTGGTTTGATTTGGTTTGGTGTTGTGTGCTTTGGTTTGGTTTGGTGTTGTGTTGTGTGGTTTGGTTTGGTTTGGTTTGGTCTGGTTTGGTTTGTTCTGGTCCGGAGAGGCCTGCAGATGTTTGCAGATGGATTGCAGCCTGAGTGAGGTTAGTCTTGTGCATCACAATCAAATCCCGACACACAAGATCTCCCGCCCATCACGCACACACACAACCTCAGAGGAAAACTCACTGTACTTAACAATCCCCAGCATCTTCTCCCAAACCATATACTTCAGGTTGCCCAGGTGATGAGCCATGTTGATCAGGGCACCTGGAATCTTCTCTGGTTCCTGTATGGTGCATTGGGCCCTACAGAAGCAAACATCAAAACAGTCAGTCCAACGGCAATAGGAGATTTGTGAGGGGGGGGGGGGTATGAGCGACGGTTCACATACCTTTTTTTGGTGTTCTTGTAATTCTGGGGGGAAAACAATGACTGACATTAATATCTTGATCACATTAAAAGGGTATGGTGAAATCTCGTGTGGTATTTACAGTACTGTGCAAATGTCAGTCAAAGAAAATGATGTTTAAATGATACTCCTCTTGGTATAGAACTATGACTTTATGTCTGTCAAATTGTGTCAGCTCAGCCGTTTCCAAATCCAAATGCATTTCTTGACTCGAAAATAACACGGTCATGCGGCATCACTGATATCCCCCCCACAAGCCAAGCCGCCCCCCACCTCACCAGCCCCCCCCCTCGTCTGCCTCCCTGAAATCAATATGCCTAAAGTGGGATGCCTGCTGTATGTTAATATAAATAGGTATTTACAGCCTTGAGTTGGTTTAAATTAAGCCATAAAAGGGGGGAAAAACAAGTGTCAGACCCTAAACTGTCCTCCGCCCAGTCAGCTGTTGCATTACCTGTAGAAACAGGCCGTCGCCGGCGGCGACCTCGTTGTCGATGGCGATGATGGTGTGAGAGAGCGAGAGAATGTCCCGCGTCAGGCCGTCCGTCTTCCCCTTCACCCGCTGCCACTTCCTGTCCTGCTCCTCCCTTAGGGCTGCCAGTCGGCCGGCCTCTTCGGCCCGCAGGAACTGGTGGAGCTGCTCAAACTCCCCCGAGATCTGCCGCTCGGCCCACTGGGTCTGGTTCTGGAGTCGGCGGGGAACAAGTGACCGGCGGAAGGCGGGGGGGGAATATTAGGCCGCAGTGGAAAATCTTCCCGAAACACGTTTTGTCAGGACCAGCGCTGGGGGGGCTTCGCTGGCACCAGCCGGCATTAGCGCAAAGCGTAACGTTAGGGACTTTACAGCCCCGCTTGCACGCCAGCTACCTTGATGTGCGCGGCCGTGTCGTCGCATTCTTGCTTCGCCTCGTAAAGGCGCCTCAGGCTTTTCTTCAGAGGCTCCAGTTCTTGCTTCAGTTCCGCCTGATACAACAAATAAACAAACCAACCAGTCGTCTCTTAGCGTGCTAACGCTAAATCAAACCACCCATTATACGGGAGCGGGTTAAACGTTACAGGCCGATTTACTACACCCTGTATAATCACCTCCCCAGGTTATTGTTCACTACGGTTCAAATCAATACAACTGATTAACGTTAAAGGGGAACATTTATGCAAAATCGCTGTGGTACTGTGTATGAATTAATAAAGTACCATGCAAGAGACTTAGGCAATGTTTCAAGGTATTTCTCTGGGTAGTAAGTGTATATTTGCTCAGAGAAAGAACACTATTTAACATTAAAATATATGTCACTTTCTTTTTCTCCAAAAAGTTACTGATATCGTGTTGGATGGGTAGCTGAACACCATTCCATTCCTCAGGGGCAGCTCAGCCATTCCATGTATTTGTTAAATTTCACCACCAGTTAACTTAATCAATTGATTTAATTAGTTAGATAATTCAGTTAGTGGTGTACTATGTGCTGGTGATTCAGTGGAGTCAAAGAACACATAAGTGTATCGGACGGTCGCTGCAAAGAAATTAAATTAATAAGATCATTTATATATCATATTTAATTGAAGACAAAAATGATTTTACGCCCCTCTAAACGGACCACTTGTCAGAACCCATTATTTAATCTGAATTTTACATCCTGAACAACCAAGTTCCCCGAATCCCGAATCTCTATCCCTTTGTATTTTTCGCTTCTTTCCCGACACTTCTTGGCTTTCAATAGCATTTACTAACAGTCCGTTTCATTCTTTGTCACACGCATAAGTTACCTGGTATTTTTGCACATTTATACAGCAGCCCTCTCCACCCCCCACTTTAGTCTCATACCTCGGCTCTTTATCCTTTCCGTCTTGTGTTCTACTCGTATTACGACGCATTCCTGCATCACGTCGCGCTCTTTATTTCTGCCATTCCTAAACCGGTTAAAACCGTCACATCCTGCACAGCTACAGAGTCGCGCACGGTCACCATTTCCCTCGCGAACGAGTTTTATCCCGTATTTCCCCGTGACGGGGGTTAGACGCAGCAACGCCAAATCCCCGGGGCAGGAGACGGTGCCCTGGGGTGGTGGGGGGGTCACCTTGAGGTCGGGCGCGGCCTCGTCCAGCGGACACACCCGGTGTCCCGCGTGCCTCCGGGACGCCTGGCAGACGAGGCAGAGCACCTCCCCGTCCTCCTGGCAGAAGAGCTTCGCCGGCTCCCGGTGCCGGACGCACCGCACCTCGGGCTCGGCGCCGCCCCCCGCTCCGGGTTCCGGGCCGGGGCCCTGCCGCCGCACGAGGCCCTCCGCCACGTTCTTCAGCGCCAGGCTGACGGGCGGCTCCGTCTGCGAGCACCTGCGCCGGCAAACGGGGCACTCGCGCCCCCCCGGGTTCCGCTGCCAGAACTGGCGCAGGCAGGAGCGGCAGAAGCTGTGGCTGCACTTCAGCACCACGGGCTCCCGGAAGATCTCGCAGCACACCGGGCACGTCAACTCCTCCTCCAGGTGGGCCGTGGTCCGGCTCGACGAGGCCCGGCGACGCTGCGAGCGGCTCAGCCCCGGGCTCTGCACGGGCGTGGGCCTCCCAGGCTGAGACGCTGCGCGGGGACGTAGCGACATCGCTGACCGGCTAACCTCAAGGGATCGGGTATCTCTTCCTAAAACAGACCCTTCACTCCCTCCTCTAGCCTCCTGGTAGTCGAGTCTGTCTAGAACCTTCCAGAGCTGCTTGTGTACTCCGCCTGTTCCCTCAGACTCTAAAGAACGCGTCCTCCCTCCGGCGGCTCGACGCGGAGATGGACGGCGAGATACCGACGGCATCACAGCTGAATCGAAGTTAGTTTAGGGCCCCGCCTCCTCTTCCAAGACCCGCCCCTCCACCACCACATCCCCTGGAGTATAGCATAGTTATAAGGAACCTCTCTTGAGGGTCAATACCCAGAACGCCCTGCGTGTGTTTGACGTACTTGTCACGCAGCGTTGCACGAGAAAACAGCAGGTGAGGCACAAGCTGATGCTTTGCAGCATGTTTGCAGTCGAAACTGGCTTGTTTTGGAGACTCACGCCCCGGTGACCGGGTCACTGATATAGAGGCGGCGACTGAGGGCTCCTGCCTTCACCAGGACTCCGAGGCTACCAGGACATTTATTATTTTTTTTTATGATAAACTCATGCACAGATTCTTCCGTCGGTCAAACGGTCGCAGGTCAGATTCGAAACCCTGAAACTGGAGACACTCGGGTCCATGAAATCGCATCCCCCCCCAGGCCAATCCGACGGCAAAAAACTCACTTTTACAAAACTGATACCGCAGAACCCACTCTCCAGCTGCGTGTTCGATAGTAACGCGGTTCGCGTAACCTTGCTGTAAGCGGTATTCCTCATGCAAGCAAAATGTGCCGCAGTACGGACACAAGCACCACCAGCTACGACGATATTCATGATATAACAAAGCCCCTCAGGCTGCTGCTTTATGTAAACCCCACCCGCATGCTCACCTTCACGCACACACCCTCTACATGCTATGTACCCTATGTTTAAATTTAAGTAAGGTCGTGGAGCACTTATTAGGCAATTTATGGTTTTATGTATATGCAATGACTTTATTTCACAAAGCCTGGGGAGCATTTATTAGGCGCTTTATGGTTCTTTGGTGATGTTTCTCATGCGTAAATGTCATACACTCCTGCACTTTCGGCAGGGAAGTTGCACTTATCGCACATAATTCTTTGTAAAAGCTGTGTTCCTGCACCCCCCCCCCCCATGAGGTGTGTGTGGGGGGAGGGGGGGTGGCTGGCTGTGCCCATAACCATCGTGTGTGTTTCTACAACAGACCCTAATGACCCGCGTTAATGATCACTGTGACACAGCTGTAATGAAGGCTCTGTAAACCCACCCCCACCCCCCCAAGGGGAGAAGAATCCAAAATCAAATACAACATGAATTTACACTGTAAATATGACACTTATTATTAAGAATGTTAATGTCACAGAAAACAGCAGGTGACCTTTTTCAGTGCGAGTTTAGTAACATTTAATCAGTCCTCTTCCACATAGCGATTCATTAATAATACTGTTAAACGGCGTTAGTGTGAAATTCTCTCAATACATACCACTACAAAAGCATATATAGCAATAAACTGCAGTATATGACTAGGCTGTCTCACATGGGGCACAGAAAACATGGATTAGTCGTTACAAAAATAGGTGCGGGCTGGGACAAACCGTCAGAGCCCAAATCAAAGTCAGACAGTGTTCCCATGGTGGCAGATGGTCCTCAGAGCAGGATTTTCCTTCCAAAAGGGCTCAGAAGTATACTTGTCATAGGCTGTCAGCAGCACTCACGCCCTTTATGCTTGTCAGAGAAAAAAATAAAACCATCAGAACCCCCCCGGATTGTTCCAACCACCCCCACTGGCTAAAAGAAAAAATAATAATTGTCTGTCATCCATCCAGTTGTCCATGATCGCTCACACAAAGACTTTTTCAAAAATTTCAATTTTTCTGAACCGAAACATCAAACCTTTACATTATTACTATATAAATGCTCCCTGCCAAAGTGTCCACTACTGAAAGTCTCGTATCATTTTATCAGTATTTCTGCTTTTAAATGCACTTTTCCTAAAGTGTTTTATCCTAGGTCTATGGGGGAAACTGAGGTTTTAAAAATGCACAGGGAGTGTGATTGTCACGTGATGTCATTTACTGCCGGGCTGCACCCTAAATAGCACCGGTATGTAGTGGATCAAACCAGTCCGTGGCTGACAGGGCACCGTCACTCCGCCCACCGTGGGGTTTAAAGTCTCAATTACCCTCATTTTATCTCTTTAATTTAAAAAGCTTCAAATGCTGCCACATCTTTACCTTCATATATTTCCTACATCATTTATTTATAAAAATATACAAGCATGCATCAGCACTAGGAAACTTATTATTTATGTGGTTATTTTGGCAACTTCAGATCCTTCATCATATGACTTGTCACCGAACTTCACCATGTGATCAATCAGTTCCTGCATCACATGACCATCACATGATCACATGACCATGTTCAGCTTATGTGCAGGGATATAGTACATGTTTTCCAGCGGTCGGGTGCTAGTCATACAAAAGCCAAAATATGCTATAGTATTTATACTGTAGTACATCTACCTATGTTGCATACCACATCTCCAGAACAGGGTAATAGTGAATCAGTGTCCATTCCAGGATGCTAGGGGCACGGGCCAGAGGACACTGACACGGCGGCACGGAAACTCACCTAACGGTCAGAATATGGGGAGAATGCCAGCTACACATGGTCAAAGACAAGGACGGGATTGGAAGCCCCAGCCCTAGAGAAGAGAGGCCGTGGTGCTGAACCCTGAGCCCCCTACAGGCAGCACGGGGAAGCTCAGTCACCAGGCCCACAAATACTATTGCGATACCAAGGTTTTCGGTTAACGAGCAGCGCAGTGCTTCTTCAATGGGTAAAGGAAAAAAAATACCACACAGGTATAGGCGAATACCCCCGTTTGGCCAAGTTCATTTGGGGGGCGGGGTCTCCCTCCTTCATTTCAGGTATATCAAAAAAAAAAAAAAAACAGCAAAAAGGAAAGCCTTACTGGATAGAAGGTTAAAATCAGGCTTATGTGTGTAATGAGGTCTCAGTCAGGGTCGGTAACAGTGTGTCCTGGGTTACAGTAAACTACATTGCTTTGCTTTTAAGTTAAGACTAACCCAGAGCTTGTAGTGTGAACGGGTAAAGGAACAGTGGTCTTCTGTGGTCTATGAACGGCAGTCTCAGTCCCTCATTTCTCTAACCAAAGCCACAGGAAAGCGGCACGCAAGGGCAAAAGGTCAAAGGTTAAAGGGCAAAGTAGCCTGGACGACGGTCCCACAACGTCCCACGTGAAGGTCCCCCCGTTCGGAAAACAAAGCGAAGGCGTGATGCTCGTCCGGGGAGCCGGCGGTCGGGAAAGACGCCGGGGAGGTGACCTGCGGTTCCCCGCGGTCACAGCCGGCCCACCTTGGCGTCGCCGATGGCCCCCCAGACGTCGAACACGAACTCGTCGGGGAAGGCGAAGTCGCCCAGGGTCTCGTCCAGGGCTTCAGCAAACTCGTCAGGGTTACGCTTGTCCTTGCCCACTTCCACCATGGTGGCCGCTGTGCGTCAAGGACATGCACGGATGAGTAACCATGGCGACTGCACCCTCATACACACACACACACACACACAGGCGGTCGTAACGCGAGCGGCTCCCCTACCCAGCTCGCTGTCTCTGATTCCCATGTAGCTTTCTAGGAGGTCATCAACCTTTTCAATGGCCTTCTCTTCGAAAGCAGACGGCTGAGCGACAGTGAGGTGAAAGAGACGGAGAGAGGTTACACTCGAATCCCTGCCAGGCAGGGCGGGACCGGCTATTGTTTTCTCAGACACCGTATACTCTGTTGACTGCCCCCTTCATCCAGGCCGACGGGGCAGGTAGGGGTGACGGAGGGTTTTCTACACCGGCAAACGTACCAATTCCTCCACAGTAGCGGGCCCCTTGGACCTCAGACGCAGTGTCCCTCGCCCCGTCCCCAGCTGGCCCCCCCCGGATCCAGCTCGGGCACCCCCAGATCGCTGGCTGATCATATCTGTAAACATAAACATAAAACAAATGAAAAAAAAAAAACAGAACTCCCCTCTTACTGTCAATATAGCCATTTGTGAAGAAATAAATAAAGATTATTAGCGGGTGACATAAATTCACAATTCCCTGCATGGTCAAACTGATTCGCCGTGCCGCGATTACATCCCGACCCACCAAACGCCTTCAGGGGCTCCACCAGTTTGAGGCAGAAGCTCCGCCCCCTGGGCAGGTCCTTCAGCATCTTGGCGACTTCGTAGTGTCGGCAGCCAATCAGACTCTTCCCGTTGATGGATTCGATCATGTCCCCAACGTTGACGAGCTGCATTTGGTGAACGATGCTTCCTTCCCTAATTCTCTGAAATACGCAGGTTTTTTTTTTTTTTTAGAAAAAGCATGTTAGCAAAGATGCGCCCCCCCCCCCCCACTCTGAAAGCCAGTCAGCCTGGTTCCTGAAAATTCAGCCCTGCAAGTTTTACAGCAATCAATTAGTAACCGAACAATATCTAATAGCAGATAAGATAACTCGTCGTCAGTTACTAAGCACAATATAACGACGTATTCTGCAGCCAATCGGAAGGGATATTTGCTCACTTCCTCCCCACCCAGCGGTCCACTTCCAGTCCTCGACTGCCCTCCCCACCCACCTTGATGAAGGCATATCCGGCCCCGTTGTCCGTGATGGTGAGCCCCAGGGCGTCCTCGCCCTTAAACACATCCACCTCCTTCCTCTGGCCCTTCACATGGGCGAAGATGAAGTCCTCCAGCCCGATTTGGCCACCCAGCAGCTTCTCCATGTCCACCTTGTGGGTGTTCAGTGTGCAGAACATCACCTGGAAACAAGGGGGTGTACAACTAAAATGCAATTCAATTTGTTTTTATATAGCACCTTTCACAACCCAGGTGCCCCAATTGTGAGGCAATACATCACTACGTTATTTATACAGAAATATACATGACCAGGTGGCCCACAAGTCACATACTTGGCAATATTTCCTACTAAAAACAAGCCTGCAATCTGAAACGTGCCCACAGCCTATTGGATTTACTTCCCCCAGTTATTATGGAGACATTACTGGCTTCCTGCGGCACCCACATCAGCCGGCGGGATCCCGAAGGCTTCCCCGATCTTGGCGTAGAGCTCCCGCACGTTACTGAAGCCTTCAATGCGCCCGGTTGGACTCCCGTGGGCCAGCTGCGTGTGGAAGACCAGCCGCGGCCTGAGGCTGGCGGGGGGAGGGGGGAGGCCTGGGGTGACTGTCCCCAGGGAGCCCCCCTCGCGGGCGCCGCCGGCCCCCACGCCGTCCAGCCCGGCGACGTCAAGGCCCGCCCGAATCGGCTCCGCCTCCTCATTCTCCACGAGCGCCGGTGCCTTCTTCCTCCGACCCAGACCTAGTGGCATCGTTCGGCCGTCCGCGGAGCCAAGCCTTCGTCCGTCGCTTCTCACGCCCCCCCCGGCGCAGGCCTGGGCATGCCACTGAGCACCGGTGCTGTCGCTGGGGACTGGACGCCTGCCCGCACCACCCACGGCTCCACCAGCAGGAGGCGTGAGCGTTAGCGTTTCAAGTTCCCCAGGAGTCTGAGATGCATTCAGCGCCTGGTG
This sequence comes from Brevimyrus niger, assembly GCA_015164015.2. Lineage (NCBI taxonomy): Eukaryota > Metazoa > Chordata > Actinopteri > Osteoglossiformes > Mormyridae > Brevimyrus > Brevimyrus niger. Next base: position 15,224,309 of record JAABNY020000045.1, on the reverse strand, counting down.
GTATACTAGCCCTTACTTGGATCTACGCCCTGGAAAACAGAAAGAGTGTCTAATATAACATCATGAAATAATAATCACACCACAGGTCGTATAAACAGCCTGATGAACGGGTCTGAGTCACACACCAATCGGTTTGCCTTAACATTAGTCTGCAAACAATTTTACAACGAGCTGGATTCATATAGAGGGCCTCCTCTCGCAGCCCTCCTGGAGTGACGCTTGTAAGTTGTTACGGCGCTTAGAAATGACTGCATCTGTATTTTGCACTTCAGGCACGAATGCGGTGTGCAGTTATTTTGAAGCCCTTGTTTACCAGAGCTCAGCACGAAGCTGCTTAGCGGAACCAGTCGGGACCAGTGTTACGATCCGAGCAGCAAAACAGTCACGTGTCACCCTTCATCCCGGGCCCCCTCCCCCCCCAAAAAATCTGTGACCAATTCCCGGTCCGACTGCCTGTATTCCCACTTCTGGGGACGGGTGGGGGTGTCGGAAGTGCGATCTATTTCACTCGCCATTAGCAGCTCGACTCTTGGCTAAGGAAGCCGACTGAAGCGGCTGTGGGTGAAGCGGACTTTTCGCAATACCGTTAGCTGGCTGGTTAGCATCCGACTCCTTGGCTGTTAGTGCCGATCGCATCTTGCTGTTGTGCAGGAAAACCAGCTGACTAGTTAGTAAGCGAACATTGTTCTCAGTCTTTTTGCTAGTTTAAAACAATGTTCATATGGATGAATTGCCTACCGTACCCCGATGTAGCCATATAAAACCTAACTTGGTGATCAAACTTACCTTTTCATTAAAAAAATACAATGGTGTCATATATTTCGGTTGATGATCAGCCAAAATGACGCGTGTTTAGAGGATACTTACCGAATCATATGCTTTTCTCGGTCCCCGGTCCCCCTGCGCAGGAACCAGCGCAAGGCTTTCAGTTCCAGCCCCAGTTCAGCAGCCGACAATGAGACTGGAGGAAGAGCGGAGGTACGTCACCACACTAGGGCGGGACTTAAAACCCCACAGCCAATCGAAGCGCACCCACACCCAATCATCATCAGCATCATCATCCCCATCTTTCCAGAACAGGGACCGGGATTTGTTGGGTTTTCCTGTAAACCTGTTACTGAATAAATGCACGGCAGTTTATCCACCCATAAACTAAAGAACTATTTGATTAGTGCGAAAAACGTAGAAAACGACAAAGTTTGGGATATACCTTGATGGGGGCCGGTTCAGAGCACGTCTGGCCATCTGTCAGAAATGGTGTAAATATTGTACTCACCCATTATATGTGGAGTTTTTTCAGCTGAAATTTCATTTGGTTTTAAATAGGAATTTGAGCTCCAAATTGGTGTGTAAATTAGAGTTTGAAACAATAACCGCACGAGCTTTCCCCGACTATGACCACTCCATTTATTGATGAGTTATTTAAGCTAGTGTATGCAAGTATTAGGGAAGGAGATAATTTTGGTGACTTTAATGTAATTTCTTTTAAAATGAAACACCCCGTTTTAAAATAAGATAAAAAAAAATTACCCGTGATCGCGTCTTATAATCATATAAATGTTATCAGGCACGTATTTTCTATGATTATTTATTTTCAAATAAACTCCAAAAAAGCTCTTAGATCATTTCTGATATTTGAATATTTTATACGTTTGCCATGCTTCACTTTTTACACAATATATTATACACGTATGTCTAAGGAATCTCAGTTACTTAGTTATATTTGTTCCTAAAATTAATGGTGATTGTATATCGTAATTAGGGCATATAATTCGTAAGTAGTGCCCGTAATTGCAGATCGTGTCCGTTGTGCCACAACCAATATTCCCAAATCATCTAGTAGAAATTCTAATACGATAATTTTGATTACAAGGGGCAAACTGTATCATTTTGACTTTGAACTACTTTTTTCTAGCTAACAAAATCTTAGGGATATCTCCACTACCTGTGGCGTCTTTCCGGCCTGCTCATCCTTCTGCCCATGACGTCTTCCCCGCGTTTACCACTGTTTGTCCTGCCATCAGAAGCAGCACCTGCCTGCCCCCCCCCCCCAGACTCAAATGGTAAAATTGGGACTTTGCCATCTTGCTTATTTGACTTCCTCTTCCGGCCCCTGGAGGATGTGCTCCCCCTTGGAGTCTGGTTCCTCTTCCTTCTAGGGAAGTTTTTCCTTGCCACTGTCGCCTCTGGCTTGCTCACTGGGGGCTTTGGGGAAGGATAGTGAAAAGCACTTGGAGACAATTTAATACTGTGAAAACACGCTATTCAAATAAAACTGAATTGAACATTTAACTGATTCACAGCAGGGGTCCCCACCTATTTTTTTTTTACTCCAATGGCCAAATTCAGAGCAACAAAGTCAGAGTCCATTGTATCTGAAAATAATGTCTATCGGGATGGTCCCTGGGGTTACTATAACGTTTGCCGTTCAGGCTGTGGATTTACCAATTTACCAATGGGGGGCCCCAGATAGTCGATCGTGTGGTTCAGATTATAAAGTATATTATACATACTAAATACAAAGGTGTATTGGTGAGCACTGATTTACAGTAAGCTTTTTGGAAAGTATTTATTGTTGTATTTAAATATACACACATGGAATATACAGTGGTTCCAGAGTCTAGAGGACCGCAGTTAACAAATTTGCATAATCTCTGGTCCAAGGCATTTACAATGAAATAAGCAGGTGATGCATCAATCTACCTAAGATGGCTGTTGGGAAGCATTTTCACTGCATCCCATAGCTGAGATCTGTAATGATTAGTGTTTGACATCAAGCCACATGGCTTTCAGTAAGTAACTCAGGCATTCCGTGACCAGCTTCAAATGATCAGAACAGAATCAGGCAAAATCGTTAATAATGACGCAGGTGTCCGCCAAGTTACACTCGCACATCCAACACTGACAATTTCCCGTACTATTTAAAAGACTGAAAAAAAAGAAAATCATATGGGTTTTAGATACAAAGCATACATTCTCTAAGACTGAACACTCATTCTCCGACTGACATTTTTAAATTTGCTAATATACATAAGCAAATTAATTAGTCCACACTTACCAACCGACCTACACCAGAAACGGCAACTGAAATGACTTCCTGTCCATATAACATCATCAATTAAGCAATTAAGAGATAGCTGAGGTAGAACAGAATCCAACACACCCGAATGACCTCTACGATTGGGACTGCAAACCAGTGAGGTGTTTCTTAACAGGACAACAGACACATCCAGCCCAAACCGGAACTGGTTTAATGTTACTCAAGCATGCAGTGAACAAAAAATGAATAAGAACAGACTGTATTGAAAGGATTTTGCACCAATTTCAACATCTTAGTTATGTGTTCCCCCCTTAAATAATATATACAAATGCAGTTCATTCGGTAATGTAATGCCTACTAAGGACTTAATTTCACTTCTGAGATTTTGCAGAATGGCGTATCATAAATAAGATATAGTGTATTATTTACTTCTAATTGCATCAATCAGGCCTCATGCCTGGGACCGTTTGGATTGTGGCATTATTGAAAGAGGGAAACCAAAACCTAGACTGCTCCACAATCCACAATCCATAATGCACAACCCTGCATCCGCAGACGGAGGTTTCTCCTTTTAAGGACGTAGAAATATGGGTACCTAGAGGCGTCGGCCAAATTTGGGAAATCACAATGAAGTACTGAAGTTCTGTTGAATAAAGAACTTAGACGTTGTCCGACCCTACAGGATTTAGGACTTTTCTGGTGTCACATGACAACGAAAGAAGAGAAGAAAATTGACTCAGTGAAAGAAAACCAACCTGGTTCATAACAAAGGGGAGGAACGTCATCCATGTGTGAAGAAAACTCTACACTTCAGGAACATCTAGTTTTTTCATTGTGATTCATGCGTACATCACGCACATATTCATGAATCGAGCTCATGAGACTCTGAGCCACACCAGGTAGTAGCACCTCCCAGTGCAACTGCATTCATCTGCAGTCAGTGAACAACATTATCATGACAGGATGGACTTCTGACAAGCCGTATTATAACACTTCACACACAGTATTGATCCAGCAGTCCCCCCCCCCCCCATTCACCTTCTTCTAACCTAAAACGCTACTCTATGATCCTGTTCTTTTGAATATCTGCCAAACATAAATAAAGTTTTCAAATTCCAAAAGACGACAAGCATGCTAAGCGGGTTAGCGTATGCTAATGCTTCCTGTCAATCGGGGCGCTCTTCTGCTTCTAATGCTCCGACAGAGGTGACAACAGATCAAGACGATTAAAAATATGTTCTGAATTAATCAGTAAGCTTCGTTAAACAAATAAGTTATTTAAAATATTTTCCGTAGTCCGTAGTTCCAGGAAGACGTGCTTGAGAATATGGCAGAGAGAGCCCCATCGAGGAGCGTGGGTGGTGGGGCCGTGCCACCAGGCTGCGTCCATCCGCGCAGGGACTCAGGGCGGGAGCACCTGGCTGAGAGCATCACGGGTCCCTTGGCTCAGCCGTTCGGGGAACGCCACATCGAACTGGAGCACCAGGTCGCCCCTCTTCTCGGGGCACTTGGACAGGGGCAGGCCTTCTCCAGTGATGCGCGTCTTCGTCCCCGGCTTTACCACATCCCGGATTGTCACGGTGATATTCCGGCCATCCAGTGTGGGGACCGTGACAGTGCAGCCGCAGAGTGCCTGGGGGGGCGGGGGGGGGCATCGAGAGGATCAGCAAACTCAGACAGAGAAAGAAAAGGCATCCTACAGTTCTATTACACCCCACAGCCAATAGAATAAGAGTATATTGACAACAGCCCGGCTGATGCCATACTTTCAAATAGCAAACGAATGAAAACATTTCTGCTACATAAATAATCAAAGTGGAACACCGTAATTCATGGTGAATGCAATATTAAAAATAGTAACAAACATAGTTTCCTTTTTTGTTGCAGCAAAGATTCCTCTACAAAAGCTTTACACATTTATAAGCATATATTACTGCATCAATTTCAGCCAGGGGACTCAAAGGCACAACAGCAATGCCGGCTGTCTCTCTATCTACCATACTAACACACTGACCAGAGAACCTGCGCACTCACATCTCTCAGGGGGATCCTCATGAGGTAGATGATGTCGGAGCCCTCCCTGCTGAAAACAGGGTGTGGCTTGTCCTTCACCACAAACACCACGTCCGCGGGGATGTTGGAGGGCGTCTCGTCGCCTTCTCGGGGGAAGGTGATCCTGGTCCCCTCCTTCCATCCCCGGCGGATCTCCACCGTCAGGATCTTGTCCTCGCGGCGCGTCGTCCGGCCGTCCGCGTTCAGCCGCCGGTGGGAGATCTTCATCTTCTTGGTGCAGCCGGAGAACACCTCCTCCAGGCTCACCTGCAGGTTGTGCACCAAGGGGGCGTCCTTCCTCCTCCGGGTCGCGGGGGTCCCTCCTGGCCGCACCCTAAAGGCCTGCTGGAAGCCGGGAATGCCACCCATCCCAAAACCAGCAAAAGGGTCGTTGATGTCCATATCCCCATCCATCCCACCTTTCCCAAAAAAGTGGTCGAAGGGATTATGTCCTCCGAAGAACTCGGCAAACATGGCGTGGGGGTCTCCGTGGAACGTGTAGGTGAAATCAGAAGCACCTGAATCCCCACCCCTAGGAGATCCTTTTAAACCTGCGGAGATGCACCAAGAGAGGAAATTAGTAACTCAATGCTGCTTACAAGAACCAGAGGCATTTATGTCCAAAGAAACAACTTAATTTGCAGTGCCTTTTAAATTTAAGAACTTCATACTGTGATGAAGTTAAATCAATATGCATTTTTTACGGTTAATATCAGCAGCAGGATCCCAAGGAGTATGATTCAGGATATCAGGTCATCCATCCATTCATCCATCCATACATCCATCCATCTATCTATCTTCCATAAACACTTCCCCAGTGCAGGTCTTGGAGAACCAGGAGCCTATCTCAGAAGGCACAGGGCAGGGAATATTAATGCAAGATACCAGTCCACCACCGAGAACACAGAGGCAGATATAAGCAAAACAAAATTTAAAAATCAAATTAACTAGCGATAAATGCGATGCAAATGACACGTGGAAGGGCTGTGGCAAAAAAAAAAAAAAAAACACAAAAATGGGCGAACATGCAAATTGCGCGCGCTCGCGCACACACACACACACACACACACACAGAGTAAGATCGGTATTCAGGCTGACAGCCCCTGAAGGCGAGCAGCCATAACGCTGCCCACTGACCCACCATTGCACCCATGCAGAAAATCACACTCCCATTAGAATCATGAAAACAATCTGGAATAAGGATGTAGGACAATGACAGGGTCATTGACACAACAAAATGCGGTTATAACCCATTTTTTATAAGCTGACGAGTTATACCCTCTTGAGAAGTTAAAGGTACCCGCACATGGGGTTAAAGGACTCGGCTGATCTACCTTCCTCTCCGTGTAAGTCGTAAATGTCCCGCTTCTTCTTGTCGCTCAGGACATCATAAGCTTCTGCAATCTCTTTAAATTTCTCCTCGGCACCGGGTGACTTGTTCTTGTCCGGGTGGTACCGTAAGGCTTGCCTGCGATATGCTTTTTTGATCTCCTCATCTGAAGCGTCCTTCTGCACGCCCAGCAGTCGGTAATAATCTTTGCCCATGGCGACCGAAATTTAACTGCGATATTAACTTTTTTAAAAAGGCATTAATCCCGACCAAGCCCGGTCACGTCGCTTCATTCCGCTCGTCCGCCTCTCGCCCTTCTTTCATCGGCCGACCAACATTCACAAAACGGCCGTTTTGATGATTTCCAAGCAAATCCGCCGAGTCCTTCAGACAGCAGAAACACCACCACCGTCTCCGCTCAGGCTGTTCGAGAATCGCGGAGAAACTTCCAGAACGCGCCGCTAGACACGCGACACTCCTGACGGCACTTCCGCGTGCCGGCTATCGCTAGGTGTCGTCACAGGGCTCGCTCCGCCGCACATACATGTAAACAATACACGTCACTAATAACAATAATAATGACAACGATAATTAGTTTGTGCTTTAAAGATGCCACGGATAACGGTAATTGGTACAATTTAAAACATTTATTAGAAACACCGCTCAGTGTCTAATTTCTCTAGATGTTTCATTTGAACCTTAAAAATTGAATTCAACTCACCCCTCATATTGGCTTCTGCATGCCCAGCAATATGTGGGCGTAGTTAGGTGCACTAGGTCAAGGGTTCCCAAACTTTTCAGCTCACGACCCCCAAAATAACCGTGCCAGTGACACGTGACCCCCACTATCCTCGGAAGTGGTAAAAAATATACAAATGTTGCGATCAACGGTGCACACTTCAGTACTATTAACTACTATTTTTTATCTATAAAAAGTTAGTTATGAATAAAATGTTATTATAAAATGTTAAAATGTTGATTAAATGTTATTTCTAATAGTTTTAAAAAAATATTTGATTTCTTGGAAATCATCTCGCGACCCCCCAGAGGGTCCCGACCTCTACTTTGGGAACCACTGCACTAGGTCACACGTGGACACTGCATGGAGAATGTGTACCAGAATAAGGTTTGCTCATGTAGCCTTAACATCATCATTCTGAAATGCCTGTTTTCAAATACTGCTGCTTGTTGACTGTTCGCCTCCTGCTTATCTCCCCATGGCCCGGAAGGGGGCTCTCTTCCAGTCAGACATGGGGGGGTTGCAAGCTGGCTGTTTCTCAATCTCACAAATCCCAGCGATCCCAGCCATGCAGGCGCTTCAGGGGCTGAAATAAGAACTGCCCCACAATGCTCTTCTCTTGGAGTACCTCCCACTTCCCGCCCACTTGTGGGTGTATGTGATAAAGAGATTTTCACCATTTTTTTTTTTTTGCCACAGCCATGAGTCAGACACAGTGGAACTGTGTTGATTACTGACTGACATTTTCTTTACATGCTCCAGCTTGTGCAACAGCACTGAGTGGGAGGAGCTACGGCAGAGGAAGGCGGAGCCAGTTGCTAACACATGGAGTAGGCATTTTAAATTTAGCAAACGGAGCAGTGAATCTGAGTATCCCGCTTATCGGATTTCATCGTCTGGTGGAGGGGGGGCAGTGAGTTACTCAGGTGCTGCCATGGGAAGAGAAGGAGGTGGCTACAGCCTGCCAACCCCCCCCCCCCCCCCCCCCCCCCCCC
>JAABNY020000045.1:15203798-15216053 GCA_015164015.2 Brevimyrus niger | reverse complement strand
TGAGTTACCCAGGTGCTGCCATGGGAAGAGAAGGAGGTGGCCACACCCCGCCAACCCCCCCCCCCCCCCACCACCACCGCCACCGCCAGCCCTCTCTCTCGTGTTCATCTCACATCAGCGATTTTCTTGCACGGATACATGTCCTGGCACAGAAATATGGATGGACCTCCTTCTTATCGCTGATGTTTTTGCCATCCCGGCTTTGAGGGCTCGGTAACTTCTTGGTAGGGTAGAGAGAGAACGAAAAGGGGGAGGGAAAAAGAAGGGAGAAAGAAAGGGCGAAGAAAGGGAAGTGGACGACAAGGAAACGGCGCGAAAAGGAGGTGTCGGAAGGGAGCGTGTGTTTTGAGCCAGGACATAACGTCCGGTTGAGTCTCTGCTGAATATCTCTCTCCAAGCCTAGGAGGTAACGGAGGTCAAAGGTCATGGATACCCTGGCATTAGAGGCGAAGGGTGCCAAAAGTGATGCCGTCGCTGGACCGGTGACCCCCGCCAGAAAGCCCAAACCTGCCAAAAAGGCCAAGAAAGCAGTTTTCTTTGAGGTGGAGATCCTGGATGGTAAGACCAAGGAGAAGCTGCTGTTGCTGGACAAGGTGCGGAAGGCACTATATTGCATTTGTGTTCGTCTCAGCATGTGCAATTTGCGTGCGCTGCATGCGGCTATATGTGGCTTTCCGCATTTAAGGGCTGATATCGCGGCTTTGCGGTCTTTTTTTGGGTGTAGGAACCTGTAATCGTGCAGCCGACGGTGACTCACGGCCAGTGCAGCTGACAGAATATTAGTCTGTTGTGTAATTTAACGGCTTTGGCGATAACGATGGCGGTAATGATGAGCCGTTAATGTAAGAAGCAGCTGTGCCACCCGACTCGACCGATTTGTGATCGGGGATAGCTAATTCAAGTTTGGACATCATCCCTTGCCGCTCCAGAAGTGGACCATCCAGTGCAACGCATAGAAAATGTGCAGTATATATCAAGACACTAAATATTCTTTGCATTTTTTGCTATCCAAACCTTTTAGGAAAGATAGTTAGGAAAAAAAAAACACATCAGGGCACTTTTATGATGTTTGTGGATCAGCAGAAGTGCTGAGTCACTTGACACCAACTAAGGCATCCATGACTTGAGCTTGTGGGAACGGACTCAGGTGGCTAATTTTACTAACGCTAATCACAGATGAGCTGGCTGCCGGTCATCATCAGGGCCACTTCGCTGGGCTCATGTTGCAGCCCGCAGCTCCAACGAGCCGCCTAAGATGGACTGACGGGAGGCGTGGGCCCGTGGCATGCCAGTCAACACATGGCAAGCGCATCGTGCCATCCTGATTAGGAACGCCGCCGATTCTGTAAGGATGCACGGCGCTTAATATGGAGCTTTGCTATTGATAGGTGGACAACGCCGCTGGCCAATGGCGGTCAAAGCCCAGGTGGAGACAAACATCCCACTGAGACGAAGTGAAACTGGCCAAGTTGGCGCTCCCTCAGAAGTTGGTAACCTAGGCGACCACCTATGTTGCCTGACGTAGGGATTTCCCAACTCCTGGTCCATGGATATTGGGGGATTCGAGAGGAGGAAAGTAAAGGGAAAGAAGGAGATGACGATGCGTTGAGATGGTAGTCTTGCTTGCGTCATGTACCTTAAAGCAAGAAACGCATATCGTGTTTATGGTTGATTGTGTTTGTGTTGCAAATGGTGACTGAACAGTAATATTCCAACAGCCGCACCCTTGTGTTTTGTAAGGGTAAAAGCGGCACCGTCGTATCGGTGAATACCACCACCCGTGACCTTCTCTCCGCCTGTCCCGCAGGTGGAGCCCAACGCCACCATGGCTGAAATCAAGTCCATGTTCCATAAGTCCCGTAAGTGTCAGATACAGAGGATAAGAGACGGATGGACAGGCGTACAGAAAATCAGTCCTAAAGCTGGACTTTCGTTATATTTGTAAGGAAATGAATTTGTAAGATGGCAAGGTCAGCCTGCATCTCTATAGCAGTTGGGGTATGGGCGTGGCCCTTGGACCCAATGGTGGAATGACACATAGTCAACCACGAGATTTGAACAGATAACCTTCTGGACAACAACTTCCTAACCCACTGAGCTACACACCACATGGTTCAAACCCAATGAGCTCTCATACCCTAAATGTTTAACCTGAACAAATTGATTAAATTGGTAGAGAATTACCCCCTATGAGAAACAAAGTCTTTAAAACTAATAACATGACGTGTCTTTGTTTCAGATCCGCAGTGGTATCCGGCTCGACAATCCTTACGCTTGGACCCTAGTGAGCCTCCTGTCTGCATGTTGATCCATTTTTCCATTCATAGTCCACATTCATTCGATTCCGCACCGTGGGACCCTTGACAGACCACAGCTGTTTCACATCATCCAGTTACACATATATCTGCACCCTTATCTCTGCTGTCAATACCCCTCAGTCAGAGCCTCACACCTGGATGTCCTCTCCCAGATCGCACTGACGTGATTGGGTCACCACACTTTACTCACAAACATTGGATGTATACATTACCTGTTATGTATCCTAACAGCTCACTGGTTTCACTGGAATGAATCTAACAGTAGAATCCATCACTGATATTTTTATTATTGCTGGTCCATTTGTCTTTTATATGTCATGAAGCACTGGCAATGACCTCTAATAAAAATTATTACTGCATGAATAAGTATTGCGATGATTAATTCTAGATTGGAAGCACTAAAAAAAAGTGTTGCCCTTCATAGCTGTGAATAAATCTGAGGCCAAGGCTGTGTCACTACTGATCCAGGACCAGTATGGAAAGTTCCTGTGACTCACGACAAAGTTATCTGGAGAATTAGTCTGACTGACCCAGGAGACTATACAGGGAGTTTCAGTGACTGGTCTGCATTTTTCATTTTGGATTTATTTGACCCTGGTCAATTATCCCCCACAGAGGGAAAATGCCTGAAAGATGATGACATCCTGCAGCAGCTCCCTGTCGGGACGACTGCCACCTTCTACTTCCGGGACCTGGGAGCCCAGATCACCTGGGTTACAGTAAGTAATCAGGGAAACTCTCCCTACTTCCATTTGCGATTTTACTTGGTACCCATAATCCCTCAAATGAAAAAAAGCAGTTGAACCAACCAATCAAGCTGAAGTATCCTACTTTTTGTTCCTGTTTAAGATATTTAGAGAAAACCTCAAGGTTATTAGAAGAGAGCTTAGGTAGGATGTAAACTGACAATTTAATTTGCATTCAATGCACAAGTGTATTGCATCAGCATTTATCCAGGACTTGAACTAGCAACCTTCAGGTTGTGCCCTTAACAAACACTGCCTGCTTCAGGATTTAAGGTTCAGGATGCGAGGTACAGCAGGGGTGGGCTTTTATGGATTCATGGAAAGGTGATTGGGAGAGACAGGTGGAGAGGAGAGCCGTGATAAAAGCAGTGATAGGTGTTGTCGGGGCATGTGGGGGGGGGGGGGGCATGGACAGTATCAGCGGCACTGTACCAGGAGGAGGAACAAAGCAAATCTCCAGCAAAGGTGTTGAAACGGGGGTCTGTGCTGGTGATGAATTGCATGTTCTGCCAGCTGGTTGCTGGAACACGCTCATCTCCTGGCAGAACACTTTATCTCTGCTAGGGAATTCTGCATGAGAAATGAACGTGTCCATACCACCGGCGTTTGTGCATTTAAAATACAAAGGATCATTCCGGCAAGGCTCAATGAGCCGCCCCCAATTCGAGAGGCTGCTGTCCCGGGCCGCACCTCGACACACTCCGAGACCTCGGATTCCCCCCTCTCTCTGACGCCCCGTGATGTCATCCCACCCCCCCCCCGTGTCCCTCCCCAGGTGTTCCTCACCGAGTATGTTGGCCCTCTGCTCATCTACCTCATGTTCTACTTCCGGGTTCCCTTCATATACGCGCCCAAGTACGACTTCACCACCAGCAAGCACTGGGTTGTGCAGTGAGTATCCCACCTGACTGGCTACCAAGCAAATAACCAATAAGCATGAAACATACTGAGAACAATGGGATGTTTCCGGTAGACAACCCAGGGTAACGAGACATAGGACAGCACTTAGGTAAAATAAATAAACATAAATAGGGAAATATAAATATGGAAATTGAGATGTGGATGTATCTGGAAGAACAGACAAGGTATGGGAAGGATGGATATATAATTGTAGTAATCAGAGGGGGAACATTCATGTCCAGAAAGTTAAAATCCAGACACTCAACTGGTTGGTTGATACAAAATCTTGGTCTGGATTTTTACTTGCTGGACCTGAACTACCACCCTCTGGTAGTAATAACTGTATATACAGTGGTACCTCGGTTCACAAACTTAATCCGTTCCGGACTCCGGATAGAATCTTAAAAAGTCAAATTTCTCCCATAAGAAATAATGGAAAACCAATTAATTGGTTCCCGGCCGCCCAAAATTACACTAAAATATGTTGTTTTTTTTTTTAACACAAAATGAACAGGATAAAACAAGAAGAGCATTTTTTTCTTAATGGCTACCAAAACGATAAAGATCTTATCCCTGTCCTGCACCTATCTTCCGCTCCTTCCGTGTGCCATGCCCACTTGTTAACTTTGTGTGGCATCCCCATGTGATCAGCTGTTTCTGGTTGTTGTCAGTTTTTTTCCCCAGTCCGGTCATTGGCTGCATTCGACTTGCTTACAGCGCTGGCTTAAGGCAACGCAGTCTGATCCTAACGCAATGCATTACGACCTCTCACCAGGCTGCACAAACTTGAACCACCTCCGTGACGACACATCAAATGACATAAATGCTCTAATAGTACACGTAAGTTAGTGGTTTATTTATTGTTAGTTACTGCAATGTTGCGCTGCTTTATTTGGTTAATCGTCCAGTCTGTGAAGAAGGCATTGAAGTAAGAATTGCATTGTAGTATGACTCATTTATTGGCACATACAACTTATATTAGGTCAATGTTCATGGTTCAACTTCTGATATTCAGATTGAGTTCTAGGTCAAACTGGTTTGTTCGACTCAAGAAATTCGAGTTCTAGTGAGTTTGAGAACCAAGGTACCACTGTATATGTCTTTGCGTGTGCTAAATGTGTACCCTGTCCGATTCTCACATGCCTTTAGCAATTGTATAAATTACCCACCGTATGTGTACCTTACTGTCCGGTGTTCATCACCCTGCTTTTCCACGCTGTGGTTTGGTGATTGTTTGCTACTCATGTTAGTCCTTTTAAAGATCTAATATAAGAGTGCTGTTTCCTCTGGAAGCAAGCCTACTTGTATTGTGCCGCCACTGTAATACCTTAGGCTGCCAGATGCTATAATATATACATATATAGACATAATTATAGTTGCTGTGTATCTGTTTCTATAATATACATCATATAGCCAGTCATCCATTTAGCAACTGCTTACCCTGCACAAGGTGATGGGAGTGCTGGGCCTGGAGCGTATCCCAGACAACACTGGGCACAAACCGGGGTGTATGTATATGTACAGCTTTTAATTTTGTATTTCAACCATATTACTGAGACAAATGGGAAATGAAAATGCTGAAGATTCGGTGATGGTGTAGGTGTGAGATTAGTAGCTGTTTGTGGGTTAGCGAATACGTGCCCAGGAAATAGAAATGGCCGACACTGTGATTGGACAATATGGGCGTGCATGCAAATTAGCTGTGATACTTAAGCCGTGTGTGTGTCTGTTTGTTTGCAACCAGCCTGGCCTGCATGTGTCACTCCTTCCACTACGTGAAACGGCTCCTGGAGACCCTGTTCGTCCACCGCTTCTCGCACGGCACCATGCCGTTGCGCAACATCTGGCAGGTCAGGGAACATCTGCACCGCGCCTGCTTTCCAGCTGTCGGTCATTTCCCGTTTTAGCCGAATAACAAGAAGCGAGCCTGTGATTGATAGATCACCTTAACCTCCCCCCCCCCTCAACGGGCTTCAGCGTATGACTTCTCTTGTCACTCTCTCATACATCCTATTACCTTATCCTGACTCTGAGGCCCTCGTTCCTTGGAAATACCATCGACCCCCCTCATGCCTACCTGTGGCCCCCGTCGTCTGACGGAGTTTGAGTTTAATGAAACACCAGGTGGCTGCAAGTACCACAAACGACCTTCCAGCTTCTCAGGGCTAAATATGACCAGGAACCACAACTGCACCTCTAACATCTCACCCTGGCACTATGTAGATATGATACCTCCATTTTTTATTTTTTTTTTTGGACAGAATTGTACCTATTACTGGGGCTTTGCAGCTTGGATGGCATACTACATTAACCACCCCCTCTATACTCCTCCCCGTAAGTCCGGCCTCTTTCCAGATTTTCTGAGGAGCAAATACTGTTGGTATTGCTGACATCAAGTTCTGTCTAGTTGTGGGCTGGGCCTCGGTGGTGTGTTTCGGTGTGAATATCAGTGTAAATGCCTGGTGTTCACTAATGGTCTGCTTATCTTCTCAGTCTACGGTGAGCAGCAGGTGAAAACGGCCCTGGTGATCTTCCTGGTGCGTCCCCGTCTCTTTCTCACTTGTGTTGTGCGGTAAACACGTGTAACACCACTCTGGACTTCTCCTCACCTCTCTGCTACACACCTTGACCTGTGCTTGACTCTGCAGCTCTGCCAGATCGGCAACTTCTCCATCCACGTGGCCCTGCGCAACCTCCGACCCCCTGGTGAGCCCCCACTACGCCGCACTCCGCTGACTCACACCATTCATGCCCCCCATACTCCCCTTGCCCCAACTGTATTTGTTCACCAAGGGTACGGACTCAAGGCCCTGAATTGCGATTCAACTCGGACTCAGGTGACAAATTTGATGACTTGTGACTTGACAGCAAAAATTATGGAAAGACTTAGACTTGACCTACACTTGAGGGCAAATGACTCGGACTGCAATGTTTTGACTTGAGACTTGGCTCGCGCTCGCCGAGGAATGACTTGTTCCCATCCCTGTTGTTCAGCCTCAAGTACAACACACACATACATACCTGTCCTCATCAGAAGATTCTGCAGGCATAGCATTAGTGCTGCTCGCTTTCTTTTCAGGCTCTAAGACCAGGAAGATCCCTTATCCAACAAGGAACCCCTTTACGTGGATCTTTCTGCTGGTTTCCTGCCCCAACTACACTTACGAGGTAAGCGGGGTCAGAGGTCACCCCGGACCGGTGGGGGCCCAAAATCTACTGATCACCAGCCGCCCCCCCCCCCCCTGACTTGCTAAGTCTCTGACCCTCATCTCCATACACAGGGGTCCTTAACAGGTTAGCTGTATTTAAACAAATAAACGGCGACCTCACCACAAAATTATAGACAGACTCTCAAAAAATGGACGACCTTTGTGTTAACATGATAATAAGATGCTAGACTTTTGCCCGTTAGTTCAGAACCAGATTCTGAAATCCTGCACTCCCCCTGGTGACCACGTGATGGTAGTGCCCTGGTTTAAAGGGCTAAAATGGCACATCTCTGCAGAGGCGACTGGACTCGAGGCTGTTAGATGGCCTGCACTCTTCCCTGCAGGTTGGCGCCTGGCTGGGCTTCACCGTGATGACCCAGTGCCTGCCCGTGGCCTTCTTCACTGCCGTCGGCTTCGTCCAGATGACCGTGTGGGCCAGGGGGAAGCACCGCAGTTACCTGAAGGAGTTCCGCGATTACCCCAGCATCCGCTCGCCGATACTGCCATTCCTCCTCTAGGGACAGACCCTGGAGCCCCTGAACTCCCTCCTCCACCTTTTCAACAGTACATCTGCAGTTTTAAAGAACTAATCCAGCTGGTCATAGCCCCACCCAGGCACTTTGTGGTCCCAACATAAGCGGGTTTTTAAACAACGGAATATAATTTACGTGCTATTTTTAATGTTTAACCACATACATTCAAACGATCATATTGGAATTTATTAAACCAGCTTCGGCGTATTTGGGTACCACGTGAATTAGCCATGTTCTCCGCATTTATGTCACCGTCAGTAGATTGGAAAATGCAGGCAGGTAGCTTGCCATTGAAATAGCACTTCTGTGGATTAAACAGTGGCATTTTGTACAACTGTAACCAGCAAGATAGCTTGTCTTCTTTGAGAATAAAGGAATCTCCTGCCACAAATGAGTGATCAACAATGCACGAGGGGGGGGGGGGGCGGCACTGACACATAAGATCAAAAAGGGTTTGAGGACCTTCACATTCAGTAAGAGTGAAGAAAAACTGCACACCTCTTACAGCGTCTACATCAAAGTCACAGCTTGCATTTGACAGTGGATGGCATACACCCTTATAGAAAACATGTCATTTGACAAAGGAGTACTTTATATTTTATCAAAAAAGAGAATGTTCCCTTTACGAGTGCCAACAGTGAGAGAACAAAATCTGAGCAAAGATCTGTTAGGGATGGAAGCGGGAAAATTTTTAAGTAGCGAGGATGAAAACGTGCCTTAATGTATGAAACCTCAATCCCCAAGCCAGGTCCACCCCTTCCAGCCAAGTCAAATATGTTCTTTGAGAGTAAGACAGCTGGGAACGGTGGTCCGGTGGAAATCAAGACTTTATTTAAATGTACAGAGGTGTGGCGATGGGACCTGGGGAGGGTCACGCGGGCTGAGCCTCCTCAAGCCTCTTCTTCCTCATCAGCAGCCTGCGCTCTCGTTCGTACTCCTTCATCCGCATCACGTAGCTGGGAGAGTCACACGGGCGGCCATCGTTAGTGCCCGTTTCCCAAGCAGCACCCAGCTTATCCTTCTGCTAAATTATATCGCTTCCTTAGTCAGGGGGTCAGTGCGGTCGCGACGGAGCAGCAAGTCAGTAACCAGCAACACAACAAACGCAACTAGGACCTCGAGGTACCAGCAAGAACCTCCAGGAAATATTTAAAACCATGAGGGTCGAAGCAATGAAATCAAGGTACGGCAGCACTCTTATGACCGGCAGTAACCATGACTACAGTCACCAACGACTACGGGCGTACTCACTCTTGATGCTCACAGTAGTCCCAATCGTGCCGCTCGTGCTGGCAGGCCAGGAAGTTGGGCCAGTTGTCCCTCTTGCACTTCATGAGCTTTATGAGGTGGTGAGCACAGTAGTCGCGCTGGACGAGCGGCAGCTGAGCCAGGTTCATCTGCTCCTGCGTGGCCACCATCTCTGCCGGCGACAGCGGACAGTCACACGCCAGACACCCTTACCGGACACAACTGTATACTAACCCAGTCAACAGCACCCAATACGATTAAGATATAGAACAGATGGGAAAGATGGGTTCAAGACTCACTTCAGAATAGCTACACTACATCACCGCAGCCAGGATACACATTCATACATACAGATATAAAACGTGCATTAGCTTTTTAAATAACTTTCTAGATCCAGTTGATCCATATTGCAGAATTAAACCACACAGGTGGGTGGTCTGTAGCTCAGCAGATAAGGACTAGGTTGTTGGTTTGATTCTGGGGGCTGGAAGACTGATGCTGTCGTCAGACCCCTAAGCAAGGCCTTTTACCCCAGCTCCAGGGGTGCTGAATACTGGCTGCCCCTGCTTTGTGACCCCCACCCCCACCCAGCGTGCTTTCACCTGTGTGTATGTCTCATGGAGAGCAAGACGGGGAAGGCGAAGAGAGAATTTCCCCACTGGGATTAATAAAGTATGATAATTCTGTTCTATATTTTACGGAAAGTGATAATAAATTGGAAGTTTGGTTAACAGTGTGCAGTTTTAAGCAGTTGAGATGTAATTTACTACTTAAAAACTGCACAACCCCCTCATGCCGTTATCTCCATGAACAGACATCTTATACAGTTTGACATTGTGGAGGATCGCTAGGTTCAGCTAAATCTTACAATGCATTAAACACCGCATCGGAGGAGCGCATCAAAACAACTGCCCGCTGCTCAAACACGGCGTTGCGAATATGCAAGAACGGCCTTAACTTCACTAACACTCTTATTACAGGGGTCGAGTCGGTCTTCGTATTAATTCCAAAGCAACTCGTCGCCGCATAATCATAAAGCGATATGACAGCTCTGGGCCCACACAAGCAACCAAGTTATAATACCACGTATATTCTGCATATTCTGAAATCGACGGCAGTTTTACTGAGAAATGTTTATAACTGCCACCCCAACATGTATATTCCATATTTTCGGTAACAGCCGGGATAATACCTTTATATGGTAAGTGTGGGTCACCGGTGCTACATGCTAGCAGGCTAATTGTTAACGAGCTACCCAAATACACCCATTGACTTCGTGATTCTGTGTACATTTTAACACACCGGTGTTAAGCTGCATACACAGTACAAACCTCTCTCTTTTCTTTCACCAAATCCAAACTGTGGGTCGAAACTAGAGGGTTTTAAAGGATCCGGTTCGGTATCCCTTTCCGTAATATACGTTCGGGCCAGATGAGACCCCATCTTGCCTATGCACCAATGAAATTTGACCTCTCAGCCTCTTTTTATTTTCGGAATATTTTCCAGTTTGTATGAGTATCTCAGATATACATAAATAAATTGCTGGGGACAATATTACAGTCACCCCTGCAGTGACTGCCGTCCTCCAACTAAAGATAGTTTAGCGTCCTTTACTATGACCGCGGAACCCTGCTCTCGCTGTCTGGAGGCGGACTATACGCTCTTCCATCCAATCAGCGTTCGAGTTATGGGCAGGAGCCAATGAATCAACGACATTGTTTGCAGCGATGCCAGAAGCAGACGGTCCTCGTTTAATTTCATCCCCGGTGGAAAAGGAAACTTTGTGCACTTAGTTCCCCAATATCTTGGATTCGGGCGACATTGTCTCATTATCTTTAAAACAAGACTGGAGTGAAATTTATTAACCCTGCCTTTTAATTTGTTATGAAGTTGACAAGACAATAGGTATGTAGAGTAAGTGCAGAATATAGGTGGTTAATGACCCACGTTTTGACAGTATTTTTTATCATTATCAAGAATAACTATTATTGTTGTATTGTTCTTTTTGGTACTTATTTCTTGTGCACTTTTTTCCTTTTCTTCATTTAACATGTTTTTAAAGGTTTTTGTAAACCCTGTGGTTAAAACAATGCAATATCAATAGATTGATTGATAGTACTGGGAATACAATGGAATATCTAATTATTTTATTACTTACTGTACTCAAGTAGATTGTGCACAGATCAATAAAGTGTTACAGTACGTAAAATTCAGATGGATACGTGGACAGAATGGTAGCATAAGGGAAGAACATTGCACAACAATGATAGATTTTCTAGTCAATCAATGATGTCCATAAGAATAAATTATGAATATTAAATCCCCAACAATAGTTTCTGCAATTAATTACAATGTAATCACACCTCCCAAAATTGCCATAGAGATCTGACACGGTAACATTTTTCCCTTATGCCACCATCTTTTGGCCCACATTGCCTTCTTAATAGCATCAGATAAAGAATTACAAATGTACTACATAATTCCAAACGGTTAAAGATTGAAAAGATGTCAGCATGGCCATAAATTATGGGGAGATGGGAGGGTTGTAACCCCCACCCCCCCACAATAATAAAAAACAGCCAATACAGCCCCCTGGATTTTAATGGCCGGGGACCTCAACCCACCGCCCCCCACCAATGTGCAATCCAAAGTTATGCCCACAGTTGTCAAGTATCCAGTAAAAATAAACAAGACAAAGTGCTTCGTTTGAACTTTTTTAATTCATATTCAAAACACCCCACCCCCTTAAATAAAAAAAAAACAGAATAACTGGTAGTAGCAATACATGTCGTTTTTTTTTTCTCCCCCAAATATTAAAGAATTTATTGAGTACAGAATATGCATCTTATGATGTAGGCGAAGCAAATCCACAGTGGGGGGGGGGGGGGGTGTGCCTTTCAGCTACAGGAACCACACGCCTACTCCACAGGCAGGTGGGGGTAAAGGTCTGCCGGATTACTTACATGCAAATGAGTCCTTCACCAATGTTGATGCGACACGCTGAAATAAACAACTCCATGTGTCCAATATAATGAGTGTACCTGGCGTAAGCTTTTGTAAAAAAAGAAAACCTCGCCCTGCCAGTTTAGTAATGCTATTCGCTAAATGACCGGAAACCAAAAGGAACATCAGCCTTTCAGGTCATCCGCTCCGATTAAAATGATGATATGAAGGCCTGTGAAATACTATTAGTGTCAGACACCACAGCCATCCATACAAACAAGGCCTTTATAACCATAAGCACCCCCCTTGGTCATAAATTAATAGCAACCTGCTAAAAATATAAATAGCACAAATGAAT
>JAABNY020000045.1:15154424-15166942 GCA_015164015.2 Brevimyrus niger | reverse complement strand
GCCCCCGCCCAGCGAGTGCGTCAGCTGGAAGCCCTGCAGACAGTCACAGCTCTCCGCCTCCTTCCTCACCACGTCCATCACCGAGTCCACAAGCTCCGCCCCCTCTGTGTAATGCCCCTTGGCCCAGTTGTTGCCGGCTCCACTTTGGCCTGCGTGTAAAACGACATACAACATTTCACCCGACTAAACCCATCCACAACCCTCACTTTACTAATTAATCCTCACGTTAATCACTATCAATGGGGGTAAACCATATCATTATAAATCCTAGAGAAAAGGCAGTTGACTCAAGCGGTCACATGACAACTATTCTGGGATCCCCACCCAGACAAAAACGACAGGGTGTCGCAGTGAACTAAGACTCTGCCAGGGCAACAGATGGTCTTTCTCTCCCACGTCCACTCAATCGCGTCACAGTGCAGAAAAACAACGGTGGAGTGTCAATACTACCTCAGGCGATATTTACGCTGTCAAAGCTCAACATGTACACATAAATTCAAGCGTTTATCACAACAGCAGGAGACCGAATCGAGTCGCAAAAATGGGGCTCAGGCCAGCGCCAGGGATCTGGATACGACGCCTTCAGCAGCATATGCATGGGAGTCCAAAGCGACTAATCCTTACCAAACACGTAGTTGTCGGGCCTAAAGATCTGTCCAAAGGGTCCGGATCGTACAGAGTCCATTGTACCGGGCTCCAAGTCCACCAGGATGGCTCGAGGGACATACTTTCCTCCTGTATCAAAAAAACAGCCGGAAAACAAACAAAAAAATTATAGTAGTAGTAAAGATATGGTTGGAAATGCAGATGGGATGCCCGCTTTCTGCTAATCTGTGGTTCTGTTCCTATCGCCCTTCATCCACAGAGCACCATCATCAGCCCGCAACCCTCACTTATGAGGTGATGCACCCCCCCGCACTCGGATAACTTCAATGGCGCCCTTGCAGTCGGCGCGTTTACGTTTGGCCCCCGCGGCAGCCTGACCTGAGGCCTCGTTGTAGTAGACGCTGATCCTCTCCAGCTGCAGGTCACTGTCCCCGTGGTACGTCCCCGTGGGGTCGATGCCGTGTTCATCACTGATGACTTCCCAGAACTGCGTGGAGTCAGGGCAAGGAGAGAAAGAGAGGGGATGAGGGAAGAGGGGGATGGAGTGAGGGAGGTAGGGAATGAGAGGGATATGGGGAGACGTAGATCAAGGGATGGGGGATGGGGGACAAGAGTCTGGTCTTTAATGTCATTCTTATTACACCTGGGCTTCTGTGAGATTTTCCACAAGGTTATTATTACTGACATTTTATTTACTTTCTATGACAGACTATGTCATAATTTTATTTTATTTCCATTGCTACAAAGTCCATGTTTTTCGATTAAAAAGTAAAGATTGTTGCTGCAACATATTCCCATATTTCATTTAGTAACTGCGACGATCTGGAACAGGAAAATACAGCATTTATTGGGCAAGATTTCTGGAAAATTCTTGGTACGATGATAGACGTATGGGAAGCGACAGCAACGTTACGCACGCATGCGAATTAAATTAATGCGGGCCTTTGCAGACAGCGCGACACCACACCCCACAAAATTGTATAATGAGCGTTATTGTTACGATCATATTACCTTCGCTCCGATTTGATTCCCGCATTGTCCAGCCTGGAGATGCACTATTTCACGCATGTTGATAGCGGCAGAGGCAGCAGTCACTAGCTTTCGCTTTTCGCTTCAGCTCACGGAGAGTGACTGCCGAGGACGGCGCGCGTACACCAAGTGATCCAGTGCTGCAGCGTGACGTCATCCCCATGGCAACCGGGCCTTGGGGACTAGATGCAGCGCGAGCCTCGCGCGATGAGTGACACGGTGCCTAGATATTGGCCAGTTCGACAGCCGCGTGATCAGTGGTGCAAATATTTCCGTGCTGCAATTACCATATGCAGCATTTTTTTGCAAATTAAATAATTTCAGTAAGATTTAAATGCATTAGCCCAAGCACTTACACTGTACTCAAATTGTTAACTCGAAAATATAATGGTAGCGAAGATTTTTTTTCTAGTTGCAATGAAGGTATTTGCATAGTGCACAATGCTACAGTTTTTTGCCTTATGTATTTTTATAAAAAAATCATAATGTATAGAAACATTTACCACAATACGAATAAAAGTATTATTTTATTTTGCAATATTTGAGATTTTCTTTAGGGTATGTTGCCGACATCTAGCGGTTAGGAAAGGTCTTTTCTTTCACTTTTTTGTGTACCACGTTTTAATTTCTCTGCGTAGGTTTGTATACCTGAATAAACTCACAGTTTACTCACAGGAGGAGCTGTCCAGCAAATTCAGCAGTCAGCCGATGGAACTACGCGTCCAATAGTGTGAAGTCGCTGGATGCTTAAACTGAAAATGCCATTCATAAGCTACAGTACTTTTAATTGTGAATTTCCATTCATGCATTGGCGTATAGGTATCATTAGTTTTCCTAAATTAAAAGATTGGCGCAATGTTACATTTCCTATCCTCTACTGCATGTTAAATTTTAAACGCGTAGCTAAAACACGCGGCCTATTGAATATTTTGATCATTTTAACGCAAAATTCCGTCAACTCACTTTTTTGTCCTTGATGGATGTAAAAACGAAGCGGAAAATTCGTTTTTAGTACTTGTATTTGCATTATTAAAATTAAAGGGTCATTATTCTGGAGCTCCTTCGCATATTTTAGATATTGTTTAAAATGCTTCTAACCAGCTATCCGGCGACTTAGCGCAATTTGAGAGGAACCCCAAGTAAAGTCACATACACAGCGTTCGTGGTAAAATCATGGAAAACGCGGCTTAATGACTTTGCATAACAGTCACCCGTACTTAAGGCGACATACTTATAAAAAAATTCCTAATGCGCGATTTAAAATTCCAAATATGTGTGGGCCAATTAACTGTTTCAGTAGGAGGAAAATAAGGAAGACGACGTTGTAATCAGCTATAGGACGAAGGAACTGATTTATTCTTACTGACAGGAGAAACTGCGTTTTGCCTACACCAGGTGGCGCCATAATTTCAGAGAAATCTAGATCATTCGATCTGGAAGCAGTATTATCCCCTACATGCCTGCGTCATACCTGCAATTAACTTTTGTCTTGCACAATATTGGCTAAATCATAAATAACATGGATTATTTTCTTATTATTTATTTTAGATTTAATTTATATGGCATTATGTCAGTTTGTTGTTCTTCGGTTAAGATGCCTGCTGAATGACAGTCTGGCAAAAATGCTGCCTAGCAGCATTGAATGAGACAAGTGAGTTTATCACAGTAAGGAAACCATACTAAAGTGGTATAAAGCGCATTTGCATACAGCAGTATAAGCTGCTGGTAAGTGCTGCCATGAAGCTCCAGCTGACCCTCTTCACATCCTACTGACCCGGGGTCAGCTAGAGTCTATTACCTGAGATGCTTATATGCATTGGAGATTGGTAATCAGCTGCCAGAGGCACGAAAGCTCACATACACCCAACCCCTCTCTGATTGCTCTGCTCCTCACTTACATGATATATTTATAAAGTGTGTCATGATCACAAGAAAAACTGCAGAAAATTGCCATGTCCTTAAATCAATCTAGATTATCATGCATTTTTATAGTACATTATTTATAAACTTGCAGTAATGAAACATTCACAAATATCTACATAATTAACCACTTACTAAACCTTCAAGATTCACAAAACCCACCAGCGTAGGCAGTACTATGCAAATGTTGTAGGTATTCAGCAGAAAAGATGGTTAAATTATCTTGATGTTGGTGTGGAACAATGATCAAAGTTTGTCAGCCATTTGGAAACCCCTCTAAGGTCACCCTACAGCAATCATCCGTCACTGGATCACTAGCATAGCCTATTTGACTAATTCATACCTCAAAAAGGGTTTTTACTAATTAAGTTATATAATGAATTGAGCTGGCAGAGGAATTTAACTGATACATGGAATGGCTGAGGTGCCCCTGAGGAGAGGTTGGGGATCTGAAGCGGTGTTCATCTAGCCGTCCAGGAAGGCATCAGCAACTTAGTTTGGAACATAAGAAATCCTTGTTTGTTTTTTTTTATCTTTGCTGTTTATTTGCAAATGTTCTGTTAGATTCCGTTTTTTTTTTTCTGAGAAAATATACTTTTACTTCCCAGATAAACAGATAAACATTTTCTATGACTGCCCACGACTTCTACTCAGTACTGTAAGACTTTTTGTCCCCATGTCACCTTTTTCCATGAGACATTTCGACGCAAATACACACGAGAAAGTACATTTTTACTGTGCCTGTATGAAAAATGATGAAAGACAAACAGTGGCTGGCACTAATGCATGCTTATTCAGTTAACATAGATGTAACAGGAAAATCGATTTTATTCACTTCAAATTTCCTGAATCCGGGTCAATTTTGGTTGCATCAAGAGCAAACATCTGTGTGTGTGTGTGTGTGTGTGTTGGGGGGGGATTACAGCTGGACTCTTAAAAATCTAATATTAAAACAGGAACATGGCTCCAGGTAAGCTGTGCCTCTGTAGGTTTCAATCAAACCTATTTCCTTGGTTTAATATGTGCAATTACTAGTTGATTACCTGTGACCTATACAAACAATCGTTTTGACATTATAAATTCAGCATTTGCCAAACATAGGGCAAAATAACGGCACAATAACTGTCCTTCGACGTGGTTTAAAAATATCGAAAGTATTAAAATAATAGCGATAATCAGGAGATTGTCAGAACATATTGAAGAAGAGTGCAGCATGAATATAGCCTTGTAGTAATTATGCTTTATGTTATGCTTGTTTTTTTATAGAGATAATTCATGAGACCTGGGAGAAGCTCTGAACTCCAGTTTTGGAGGTGACCCCATCCTATGATCGGCGGGCAGCGTTCATCGCGGCAAAACTTGTAGTAGTTTTCTCTCATTTGGCAATGTCGCCCCCTTGTGGTGGCGTGCCTATGTTGGCGGAGCCTCGTCGTTCCCTTTCGGGGAGCACCTCCGTCTGCAGGCATCGCTGACGCAGGGCAGCTTCTCCAGGCGGGACAGATAGATGAGAGGCTGCATGCTGCTGCTGATGTTGACGAAGGCGAAGCCGACCGGCTGCACGTAGCAGCGGAAGACGTCGGGGTGGTAGCTGTCCTGGAAGGGGAACAGGGCCACGGGCGGCAGGTAGTTGAAGACGATTATGGCCAGGATGGAGAGCACCATCTTGAAGGCTTTCTTCTTCATCGGGTGCATCGCGTCACGGCCCGCCCTCGAGCGCCGCAGCGCCCACAGGATGGAGAGGTTGCACAGCACCATGAGGGTGAACACGGTCAGGATCTCTCCCGTGAAGATCCTCTCGAAGTGGGGCACCCCGTCCGTGGCCTTGGCGGCGGCATAGGCGAAGGTGAGCAGCAGGACCAGCCCAGAGCTGGAGACTCGGTACTTGTGGGATTTCAGGCGGCTGAAGGTGATGGGGAAGAGCACGGCCAGAAAGCGGTCCATGCAGATGCAGGAGAGGAAGAGGGGCCCACTAGTGTCCTTGATCCCATAGGCGAACTTGATGGCCCTCCAGCCTTCCACACTCTGCCAGTAGTAGAGGTTCAGGAAGGAGATGGGCACCATGACGCCAAAGTAGGCGTCCATGAAAGCCAGGAGGAAGATGAACATGTCGGAGGTGGACGGCTCCCGTCGGTTCCCGTAGATGGTCACCATGACCAGGACGTTGGCAGGCAAGCCCAGGAAGACGTTGAAGACCTGCACGCACAGGTCGAACAGAACTGCGGCAGACATCTCCTCGCAGCCGTCGAAGATGCTGATGGGCTTCGCCGTCGCGTTGCCTATGCTGTTCACCGTGCTGTTGGCAGGGGGCAGTGTGGTGCTGGCGACAAGGTTGTAGGTGGCGTTGAGGTCACGTTGCCCATTCATAGCTCACTCCTGCAATCTGAAAAAATACTCAGGTTCTGATGGAGACACCAAGAAGTGCAATCAAGAATAGTTGATAGACCAATTCCTCCCATAATGGGTATTAGCAATAGGGCAAAATGATTGTGTCATTACGTAAGGTTACTGGAGTCCCACAATTAGATGCCTTGATTTCTTTGGTCATGGTCACTTCTTAAAACATCTGTCAGCTGTAATACAGTATCACATGTGCTTCATCCATCCATACATTGTCAGTTACCAGCAGACTGCTTTAAACATGCTAATACACAAAACAAACATTCAAAACTGTCAAAATTGTTGTAGACTTTGTTTTTCCATGACTTTATTGCATTGGGCAAACATATCAAACAGCTCAATATGTCTGATTAGACATCAGGGTTTTGTCAAACTGCAAAGAATATTACACTGTCATACAATTAAAAAATCAAGTCTCAAAAATAAAACGGGAAAAAAATAAATTAACCTTAACAAAGCTCACTGGACTGTATTGGGTTACTGAGGTGCTTGTTTTCCAGCTGATGGTGACGAACTAGTTGCAGACAGGGACTGGGGCAGGTGTTTGTACAGCAGAATGAGGCTCTGACTGTTTTTTCATTATGCCCTGAGGGACTCACCCTAACATGTAACAAAAGCCCTATGAGTCTTCCGCCTCTTTACAAACATGTTTCCTGATACCCCTGGGAAGGAGGGACCTGACCGGGGAATGGCCCGCCCCTCTCTGTTCGCCACAATAAAAGGCGAGCGATGTTCGTGCCGGAGAAGACACCTGTACTGTACTGTACACCTGACTGTACCTTGTAGTTTTCTTCAATACGTTTTCTGAAATCTAGTGAAATGTACCTTGTTTTTCCTTGACTGCCTTGGTTCATACTTGCTAACCTGCTATATGACTTCAGTCGTTTTTTGCACAAATTGTGCTTGCTGTGCCAAACAGTATTTCCCTTTTAAGGTTACCCATTTAAATCTGGCCGTTTCCGTAATTACATTATTTGTTGCTATTCCGTTGTTTCACGTTTTTTGTTTGTGTTAAGTGTAATGTCTGTCTTATGTTGGTTGTAGTGTTAGTTAGGAATAAATACACATCTTTTACACAACTTCAGCCTCCGTTCATTGAATGCTCACAATAGTCCCTGCCTCTGTGCGATCTTGCTACAAGCTATGAAACCTCGAACTCGCCTGAAATATCGCGAGACTCTTTCTCATCGGCCGTAAGAGGAGCTTCGCTACGGATCGTTTACATTACCTGTTGATGCCGCTCACTGGGTGATCCATCTAACCCAGGTTACTTAGCGATACTGGTAATTAGTGAATCCCATGTGAGTCTCACATTAACAGACTCACGGGAATTCCGCAAATGAGTTTGGAGGAACCAACCATTCGGCTTAACAATTAATTAATAATCATCATTAAATAATAATTAATTCAACTAAATTAATTTCAAAACACATTGGTGGAGATATGAAAATTTACCTGAGCTAATAATTCCTGCACAGAACATTAGTAAATGCCAGAAATGTTATGTTGCGTCAGTGATATTCATGATTTGAAGACTGGTGCAAGCTAATGAGTAATGGAGTCTGATGGGTATGTACCTGGGGCTGCTAATATAATAAGTCTTTTGGCCCCTCCCCCATCCTCAAGCCCCACCCCCTGGAGTTTGTGGCTCCCCCTCTGGTCCCCTTTGGTACAGCGTTGTGATTTAAGAATCTCCATGAGTCTCTCCCTCCAGTCCCTCATCCACCCCACAGAAGCACTGGTCTGGACCCCGGGGAACACTGGATCCTTCTGGGGGGAACAGTGCTGTTTGTCACAATGTCCCTTAGGATCAGCTGTCCAGATTTTTTTATGTACATAAGTAACAAACAAAAATGACGTACGTGAAGACATAATTATGTCAGGACTGTGCATGTGTCTCTTATTGTGCCAGAAGCTGGTTTAATATGTTACTTCATGCACATTATTTTGGAAAGACAGTTTATTGCCACAACAGTTTGAATAAATTGCGAACAAATGCTGGATTTTCCTCATCCCCAAATGCATTTTCTCTATAAGAAAATAAGACGATGTCTTGCTGGATTTCATTAACTGGAGAATAAAACTGGATCAAGGACTATGTGTTTTATGTTATTTTGTTATAAATAACAGCATAAACATTACATTACAATCATTATAACCATTATGTGCAAACAGAACTCAGGCAGTTATCAATGCATACCTATTTCCAGCTTCTAGTATGATTTACCCATAACCCTCTATCCTTTTGGCATGTAAGTCTTTCAGAAATGATTTCATTTTTTTGGTCACGTCAACCTTAGTTGCTTGTTTCCTTTAGTTCAATGTTGACATTTGTCGAGTGTCATTTCGCTTAGAATCAGACAATAATCAGTGCAAAAACTCTCCAGACCTAAGTCTACAGGTCAAACACAACGCATAGCTGAAGATAACACAATGCAAAGCTTTCCGTAATTCTCAGCCGTTCCTGCAGGGCCAAAGGCCAGCCTTACCTCTGTCCAGGATGATAGACCGAGTGACTTTCTCCGCAGTCTTGCGAGTGGAAATTGGAAGAGGCGCAACTTCATTTATGAATGGGAGGATCCACCCAAATGGTTCTGGGCCAGGTTCCTGTGGGAACGCACCCGTGGGGGTGTTTTTCGAGAAGCCCCGCGCAAGAGGACTCTGAAGACGCATTGATTCTGTGGGGAACGAGCTCAGAGGCATGGGCGGCACTGACGGCTAACTTTCATGACAATATGAAAATTCAAATTCAAATTCAAATTCAAATTTGTCACATGCATCAACCTGCAGTGAAATGTTTATTGCAATGCTCCGAGGAAAAATGGGTAAAAAGCTATTTAAAACTATATACAGTAAAAAGGATAGAAAGAGATCAGATATAGTATTATCTATACTACATAGAGAGATATAAACATATGCAAGTGCCATATTGCAAGTGAGACCTAAAATATAGATTTAAAAGTTGTACATATATTGCACCATAGAATAATATTGAACATGGAGTTTACAGAACGATAAGGCAGCATAGATGTATGGAGTGTATAATACAATATAGCCCACAGTGTTATGCATTCGGGAGAAAAGAGTGAAGGGTTGATGATGTCACTCCATCACTGTGTCTCTCTCGCATCCTGGGTATTATCTGGTTCAGACACCGAAGGGCTTGAGTGAAGGAACTTCTCTTCATTTTCTTTGTGTTGGCCTTTAGGGAACAAAATCGATTCCCTGACCTCAGCAGGGAGAAGAGTCCATTGTTGGGGTGGCTGAGGTCTTCCATGATGTTCCTGGATTTGGTTCGGCACTGTTTGATGTAGACAGACTGCAGGTCAAGGGGGCTCGGTGTTAATGATGCGCGTGGCCGATCGCATCACTCTGGAGAGCGCGTCTGTCCCGCACGTCCCCAAACCAGGTGGCGAAGTTTCCCATCAGGATATCTTCAATGGTGCAGGAGTAGAAATTCCTTCGCACCCTCTGCGGCAGGCGGAAATCTTTGGGGCGCCTCAGATGGGATCGACGCTGATGGGCCTTCTTAGACAGGGAGCCGGCGCGGCGGGACCATGACGAGTCCTGTGTGATGTGGACACCCAGGTACCGGAAACTGTCCACTGTCTCCACTGGGGTCCCGCTGATGAAGAGGGGATTGTAGCTCCTCACCTGCTTTGTGCAATAGTCCACAATCAGCTTCTTTGTCTTGCTGGCATCTAAGAATACATTGTTCTCATGGCACCAGCTCTCCAGGTTACTGACCTCCTGCAGGTAGGCCTTCTCATTGTAATTGGAGATTAGGCCTATATTACTGCAGTATCGTCGGCAAACTTGATGATGATGGTGGAGTGTGATGAGGCTAAGCAGTCGTACGTGTACAGAGAATACAGTAGGGGGCTCAGAATGCAACCCTCAGGGGTTCCAGTACTGAGGGTGGTTGGAGGGGAGACACGTTTTCAGGTGTCTGAAGAGCATAAGGACCTTCATGAAACAACACAATTCCAGCAGATCATGTCTTCAAATCATATTCATATTTTGCTATACATGGAGTGCAGTACATTCAACGAAATCAGAGATCTTGTTTAATATCC
Organism: Brevimyrus niger; assembly: GCA_015164015.2. NCBI lineage: Eukaryota > Metazoa > Chordata > Actinopteri > Osteoglossiformes > Mormyridae > Brevimyrus > Brevimyrus niger. The sequence goes on along the minus strand of JAABNY020000045.1, from coordinate 15,156,914 downwards.
CAATAAATACTTCATTACGTTCATGGTTAGCATATGTAATGACAGGGTAGATGCAACAGAACCACTACTCAGCATGCCTGTAGATCTAGATAGGTCCACACAGGAGTTCTAAAGAAGATCAATTACAAGGCGTTCAATCTTATGCAGAAAGGCCCAGTGTGTATGCAGGTTTGTGGGATAAGCTTTAGGTCAACTGTTCAAACCCAGGTGTAAGGACTCTTCAGACAATCAGTCTGAATCATTAGTAATCTAATTAGGGAGTTGTAGCAGAAACCTGCACAGGAGGGTAAGACAGGGATCAAACAGGAAGAATAGTATTATAAGACAATATTGTTCGTTTTTTTTATTGCTACTATAGTTACAATATACATAGTACATTTATCTGTCAACTTTACTGTTGTTCATCTTCACTACGTACGTCCTGTGATGCCCCTGTCACTCTCCAACACCCAGTCTCAAGTTACAAACACATATCCTAACTTTGCGGAAAGAAACACAGCCCACATAAAATGGCGATTATACGATCTTCTCCTAAAGACCCATAAAAGTAAATATAGGAGATTTAGCGAATCTCTTCCAAATATACGCCAGGTCTGGCCCCATTTTTTACGAGCTTCTTATTCATTTTTAAGCCGTAACAGCAAACACGCTAGGACGAGAACTGTGACTGACACAGACGCTGTGTACCGCTGCGTTATCAGTCTTGCTATTTATGTTATGCTGTTTTACCCAAACTAGTTGCAGTTTGCACAATCAAATAAAATTATATATATGAAACGATTAAATTCCATTTCACATAGCTTTTGTTGATTATCCTTCGGTTATGATACAAGGTCTTCACTGAGTTAAACCCGAATCCGAACCCGAAATGCGCCTGTTAATTGGCCCTTTACTTGCGCATCTGGAGCTGAGCGTCTGCCGGAGCGAGAGCTGAGAATAAACGGTTTTAACGGAGGGCATTTGGATTCTCCAAATAAAAACTGTAAGAAAATAACTTTAAATAATGTGATCAGACATATTAATCGTAAGTGTTTTTGTAAACCGGGCATTAACTTTGATATTCTTGAGGGGGTTAACCCCCCTCCACCGCCCCTAAATCGCCATTCCGCCTCTGCCCCACATCCTTCAGCTTAGTATAAAGCGCCGTGCACATCTCCACATCTCCTTTAACTGGTTATAGTCGAACAACACCGGTCTCTAGGTGTAGCTCAGGAACTCCTGTAACGATCGACAGCGAAAGTGTGCAAGATACTCACAGAACAAATTTAGCAAATTGGGTTTTAAAGTGACATCTGAAGCCGCGGGGATCATAGGTTGGCTGGGTTCGTGAAGTTTATGGGAGGCCTTTGTACCCAATGTTCTCTTACCACAAAGTCACGCGCGCACACACACACACAATAACTTTTTTTCTATATAATTACCTTAAATACAAGGGAAAAGGAGGAAAACCTCATTATGATGTCATTGATGGACTTGTAATGTCAATTGATAACCAGTGAGGGCAGCATTGACCTATTAGAGTCCTAAACGCGGAAACGGTTGAGAATGGCTGTGGATTTCAAAAAGTATGCTATACAAGTGCATGCTCACGTCCAAATAATGCACACTTGCAGGAAATGGTGGTTTTTTCATATATGGGAGTAGAAAAATTCCTCTGAGAAGCTACAAGAAAGTCAACATGGACTACGGCATAAGTGACGGGCTCAAGCTGGTGTCGTAACACTGAGCACCGTGCTTAACCCGAGTCTTTCCAGTAAGCTGTTCAACTTTGAAATTAACAGACATTATAGGCTACAATTAAACACATGAAGTAGAACAAAGCTAGAACCAAAACAAATCTACTTTTTAAAGTCGGTCATTAGTAACATTAAAGTCCCTCCCCAAGTTACGATGGTGTTACGTTCCGATACACCGATATTCCAAAGGTGAAAATGCTGTATGGTGAAAATGCATTTTAATACAGGTCACCTGAGCTAGCGAACATCATATGCTAGCCCACCTAAAACATGCTTAGAACATTAATATTAGCCTACAGTTGGGCAAAAACATGAACACAAAGCCTATTTTATAACAATTAGCCGAATATCTCAGGCAATTTATTGAATAAAATACTAAAAGTGAAAAACATTTACCCATCGTCAAGCTGAAATACTGTAACATGGACCATCATAACCCTGGGAGTGTCTGATTTAAATTTCTTATTAATACCATGGATAATGTTCCATGAAAAGGTGCCCGTATTACATGATCACATGACCGCAAACGGAGTTGCCATGGTTGTCTCCCGCCTTTGTGTTTTACATCAGACTCGCTCCCGCACCCTGTCCACACCCTCCTCTCACTGACACACACAGCTTCCCACCTTTGTTCCCTGGCTGCCCTTAACCATTTGTTCACTGCTCGCCTCCAGGGCCATTTGCGACATGTTTTTTTTCGGCATGCAGATAAAGGGCACGCTTTCCTGTTTCCTTTCTGTTAATGGTTATGGTG